>SJYC01066787.1:0-154546 GCA_006408675.1 Madoqua kirkii
CGCTCACTCGCGGCGGGTGCGCGAGCAGCGCGCTCCCGCCACCCGCGTCGCCATCTTTTCCCCCTCAGTCTGTCTGTCTGCTGTTGGCTTTGTCCGTCTGCAGCGCCGCCCCTCGGCTCCCCACCACCGGCACTACCCGGAGCTGCCCTCTGCCCGCCGGGGCCCAGTCGCGGAGAGCCCCGGCCCGGCGGGCCCGAGCTACGGCTCGGGGCCCATTGTCCGGCGGTCTGTCTGTCCGGAGGCGGGGCCCAGGGACCCGGAGCGCCGCGGAGCGCCGAGGCGCCGGGTAAAAAGACCCCCGACTCTTTCCATCCGGGACCAGGCTGAGGATGCAGGGACTCCTCGCCCCCTCCCATGGTCGCCGGCTGTCGGTCCTTTTGTCAGTCTGCGTCTGGGGAAGGGCCAGGGGCTCACTCTGGCCTGGGGGGCGGGGGCCGTCCTGGCTCAGACCCTCCCTCTGCCCCCGGCTCCCGCAACGCGGCTGGACCGGGCTGACTCCCCACCGCGGCCGTTCCTCTTTCCCGTCCCTCTGGCGATCTCGGGCGCGGGAGGGGTGTCCGCGCCGCCGCCCTCCCCGCGTGGGCCTAGGTCGATCTCAGCCGGCACCGCCGGACGGCCCCGGCGTCTGACAGGCTGGGCTGGAGCTGGGGGAGGGAGAGGATGGGCGTGAGGGTGCCGACCTGGGTATCAGTCCGGAGCCGCAGTCTCCAGAAAGGCTTCTAAATTTAGATTTCTGAGAAGACTGTATTGTCTGAGCGTTTGTCTGAGCTGCCTCGGAAGACCTCTGGCTCTTGGCTGATAATTCCCGGGAATCTACCTGTGCTCCTGCTTCAGGAAGCTAGAGGGACCGTCTCTGCTGAGTATACACAAGCTCCGGGCCACACAGAAGCGGGAACAGGGGGAACTGGGAGGCGGCTACGTGACCAGCTTTCTTGTCCTCTCCTTTCTGGCAGGTACAAACCACTGGGATTCAGGCGAGTTTACTTTGCTCCGTGGGAACTGCACCAGATCTGGAAGTGGGAGTGAGCCCTCTTTTCTTAAAGCTTGGATTTCTGAGGGACCGTCTCTGCTGAGTATACACAAGCTCCGGGCCACACAGAAGCGGGAACAGGGGGAACTGGGAGGCGGCTACGTGACCAGCTTTCTTGTCCTCTCCTTTCTGGCAGGTACAAACCACTGGGATTCAGGCGAGTTTACTTTGCTCCGTGGGAACTGCACCAGATCTGGAAGTGGGAGTGAACCCTCTTTTCTTAAAGCTTGGATTTCACCCATTTTTTCCTTGCCGAAGTCTGTGACGTGTCCTGGAACCTGCAGCCTAACACCTGTGAGAGATCAGGGTCAGTGTTAAGAGGAGTTGTTGGCCTCCCTCCCAAGGATTCTTAACCTTGTTTTAAAGATGGACAAAGCTGCCTCCCTTTAAAATAGGATCCCTTGTAAACCTGAATCTCACTGGTTACCTTTCTTCCCATCCTCTTTTTCTTCCAGATGGTGATGTTCAGGCTATCCGTGTACATTTTTGTATGGGTTTCGGATTACGACTTGGGAACTGAGTCAGTGTTGAAAGTAAAACTGAACTTTAGGGCACTGTGTCTATGGAATTCATTAGCTTTTACTGCTGTAAAACAATTGGCTAATCTCTGAGATCTTGTGCAGTCAAGAATATACCTCCGGTGCTAGGCTTTTTAATTGTTAATTAATTAAATGACACTTATTTTCAAGAGTCCAAAACCCCACAGGCTTTCCTTTTTTTTTTTTGAGGAAAGTAAGAATATTTGCTTCTGTTTTCCTTTCAATCCCTCAGGTGTGAAGTCAGTCCCATTGGGTACCATCTGGTTGGTTCCTCATTTGACCACTAGGAGGATTGTGAGATGCAGTGGACACTGGCGATTTAAATTTGCAAAATTTAATATGCAAATGTAATATGCAAATACCGATCTCTGTTTCCGACTTGTAGCTTTAGTATTATTTAGTACTTAGTATTGTTGCCTCACCAAGATAATCTGAATAGAGCCTGTCTCAAATTATTTGGCCTTCTTTTAAAGGATCTTTATTGCCTTTATCTCAGTTTCAATTTCAGATCTTGATGGAAAGAAAATATAAATATTAGTTAAGATTTCATTTCTTCCTTATACAATAGAGAGCTATAGCTCTGCAAATTTGGGGGGAAAAAATGATAGGCAACCTGCATTTCATTCAACTTTCTGTTTTGTGATTCCACAGACTTATAGAAAAAGACCCAAAGTGTAATATTCATTCACCGCTTCAGTTTATGACATAACTACTTGATTAAGAAGAAATCATCTACACAAACAAAACTTAGAGAACACATTTCATTAACATTAGCACTCAGCATTCTACCTTAAAATCGATTTTTACTGTATACATTTGGAGTGTTTTTGTTTTTTTTTTTTTAATTAAAGGTCTGAAAAAGAACTGTGTTTGATATGCAGATATGATAGAAGACTGCCTGAAAGCTGCTTCCTTTGCCACTTCCTGTGGAGGCCTGTCTTTGCCATTTGCGGTTTCTTTCTTCTTTTGGTAAGGGGAGGCAGGATCTGATTACAGGTCTGAGGTCCTTTCTAGCTACATAGAGGAGTTAGTTGGCATAACAGGAGGCAAGTCTTCACTAACTTGAGTGCAGAGTATAGATGGTAGTAAGTAAACCTCTCATAATACCCCTTAAGGCAGTAAACTACAATTATATATTTGCTTATTCAGTGTGAGTATGATTTGAGAAGGCAGGAACTGAAAGAAAAGTTTGAGGGTGATCAGGTCCACCTTCTTATCTTTGGTAGGAAAGAGAATATCTCTCTTTTCAATCTATGTCTGTTTATTCACTCTGTCTTTCAAAGAAAATTCACAGCTTCCTCTACTAATCCATTTCAGACTCTCTAACAACACTTAATGCTGGGAAAGCCTTTCTTATAACTAACCAGGAACTGTAGGCGTAAGTATCTGTTTCCTCCTATTTCAGGGAAGCAGGTGCATGTCTCTGCAACAGTTCTCATTTGGGGACTTTTTCTCTTTGTTCTTCCCACTCTTTGCTACACAGAGGCTGGATTGAGAAGAGGCACTACAGTTATTAACTTTGACCACCACCTGGGAGCATGTGAGCAGGGCCAGGTTGATACTTCACACTGGGGTGTTGAATTAGTACTCAACAATGTGGATGGCACCCAGCTCTTCTGGTGAAAGCCCACCTTCAGCATTGGAAGTCTGATTTGCTTTAGTGCCCTGTCATCCACAGTGCCTGGCACTGTGCCTACATCACTAGATAGAGGCTCTACTTCCCATGTTTTCATTGACAGGTGCCCAAGAGTTTTGAGATATTTCCTGTTTCACAGGAATGTGGTGCCTTTGTCCCCTCCAGGAGAGGTAGAAAACATCTGGAGGCTCCCATTGGTGCAGATTGCAGGGCTTGCTTCCAGAGGGCATGTGACATGTGAGCTGCCACCCTCTTGAGCTTCCTTTGCTTCCTTTTACAATTTGTGGGGTGAGCCCACAGTGTGTCTAATGCTGGTTGCCTGAGTTTTTCACTTTCTTTTCTACCCCATGACCTTGAACATGATTACTTAACACTATTCTGGATTCCACAGGTGGATTTAGAATGGAATCCTCTAAATCCTTTAGAGTCCCCCCCCAAACTTCTTGGAACCTTAATGTTATGCTAGAGATTTATTCATTTCTCTCTTTAAGTAGTACAGCAATTTATAAATGGTGTGTTTTATATGCTCAAAAACTATTTTAAAAAGTCTTTTATCTTTTAATTGTGTATAATTTCCAGGCTGAATGACCCATGCTAACATTATCCTTTTTATTGTAGGTCAGCACCTTGCAAGGAGGTGGTAACATCCAGTCGTGAAACTGGGAAAAGCCAGAGCTCTTGGATCAGGGAAACATGTCCCGTCGGAAACAGACAAATCCAAATAAAGTTCACTGTGAGTATGGGGCTTTTTTCTTCCAAAACCTGGGAATGCTGAGGGTTGGAATGGAAGAGTAATCTGAATTTAGGTGATTGGCTCACACTAATTCTTGAAGCAAAAAAGAGTCAAAGGTGTCAAATGTGATGGATTTAAAGTGTGTCTGTGGTAGGGGAAGTCTTGGAAACCTGTCTTAGGAATAGGTGTTCTTGATTCATGCTTAGTATTCACATTAACAGACATTTATAGGGTTCCTACTCTGTGCAAAGCCGTGTGCCAGATGCCAAGGCTATAAAATAATATGTAAGACTAAAATGTAACCACAGATATATAGAGAGGTAGATGAGCATATAGCAAGATAATCTATGCTAAGTGTCAAATAAGGATGCTGTACACTGTGTGTACTACAGAAGTTAGGAGGGAGAGAACTCCATGGACTGAAGTAGCGAGGGAATGCTTGATGGAAGAGGCCCCACAACATGACTTTGAACTGGGCTTTAGAAGGTAGAAGGTGGCCTTTTTAAACAGAGGAAAGGAGAGAGAAAATCAGGTAGGGGAAACTGCATGAGCAAAGATACAAAGAGGGAATGCACATTATATGTTCAGGAAACAAGGAGACTTTGTATGAAGCAAAAGTTTCATTCGTTCAGAAACCACAGACTATGAGGTTGGAGATGTTTACATTGCAGAGGCCTGAAGGCCAGGCCAGGTTCATACTTCATTGTGACTGTAAGGAGATACTGTAAAGTTTTTAAACAGGGAGAATGGAGTGACATTTAGACCACAAAGCAGTGTGCAGGGTGGATCACACGAAGGAGAGACTGGTAACAGGAAACAGCCATGCTTTACGCCTTGCATTACTTCTCAGCAGGTTCATATGTTTGTTTTAGTTCAGTAATTGGATTGTAACTTCTGGAGGACAGAGACTATGTCCCATATATAATTCCTGCTATCCCTTTCAACTTTTAGCACTGCTCAGATTTGTTGTTGTTTACTTACCAAGTCATATCCAACTATTTTGCGACCCCATGGACTGTAGCCCACCAGTCTCCTCTGTCCATGGGATTTCCCAGGCAAGAATACTGGAGTGGGTTGCCATTTCCTCCTCCAGGGTAACTTCCTGACTTAGGGATCGAACCCATCTCCTGCTTGGCAGGTGGATTTTTTTTTTTTTAACCACTGAGCCATCAGGGAAGCAGCGCTCCTCAGAGTGGGTGTTCAAAAGGGCCTTATTAAATTATCATTAACATATTTATGCAGATTCGAGACAAGTAACCAATTTCCCTTGTTCTGAGCAGATAAACATCTTCATTCAAATGTAAAAAAGAGACAAATAGCCCCCTTTTGTTATGGAGGACTAACTAAAGCACAGCAATATTTGAAGGGAATTCAGTGTTAGAACATTTGAAAGATTTTTTTTTTTTTAAGGAAAGAAATCCTACCTTTGAGAGGTTAGGTTAGTCAAGGAGTTAAAAGGACTAAAATTTATTTAAAAGTTACTGTATGCCAGTGTGTACCTTATTTTATTTTATTGGGTGATTTCAAGAGTAGGAGAGAAAACCATAGGTACGGAGGAATTGAGAGGACTTCAGTGTGTTATAGATTAAATGAGTTTATGGTGGCAAACATTCATATGCAATTAATTCTTCTATTCAAGTCCCAGAAGAGTTGTATAAAACAGAGCAGGTTGGATGCTTCTCAGAGTGTATTCTATAGTAAGTGGATCTGGAAGGCTGCTTAATATAAAAGTGAGTGGTTCAGGAGCAATTTAGAAATTGCTGCCAAAACAGTGAAAGTTAGTGGCCCTAAATGTGAGGATTGTCAAGAGAGCTAAGATGAAGTATCTGTAGCATAGGTAATTGAACACAGAACTTCAGGATTGTCTTCTCTGCTCTGGTTTGAAGATGAATATTGATAAAGACACAGATGTTTCCCCAAGAAGGCAGAGTAGGAAAGGAACTCTTAGTAGAGTGATGAGTTCACAAATAAGGCAGTCACTGGAGTTTGGATTTACCTATTAAAGCCACTTGTCCAAAGAGACTTGGAGGAATGTAGCTCACAGAGATGATATATGACTGTGATCAGTCCAGGGGAACCAGTAAATGCTTGTGTGGCAGATTCCTACACCCACATAGCATAAATCCATAGCCACATCTCTTCCCACCATGGTCACTCAAAGCCAGGATGGCTGCTACTGGAGTTGGAACACAGGCCATAGAGAAGAAGGGAATACCATATCCACAGCTGCAGAAATGCAGTTTTCTAGAGTTGAGCTAGTGAATATCATAGTACAGTGGTGGAGCAGGTGGGACTTTGCAGACTCTGCACTGGTAGCCATTAAGAGGGCTATGAACAGCAAGCTTTGGGTGCAGCTAAAAAGCAGACCTTCAGGGAGGGGACCTTTGGGCAGGAAATTGTGAATGCGTCTCACACGATGGACTAAGAAAGAAGAAAGACCCTGAGATTTGCTAGTCTCTGGGGACCTTCTGCTTATTTACTATTTGGGGACTAAAGCTGATCCTCCCTTTTTTGAAAGGTCATTTTCTCATTTCCCATGATAATAATGACAAGTGGAAATTAATAATTTCAGTCTTCTGACCACATGAGCCTTCTACCCCCTTGGGGTGAAATAGAATCAATCAAATATATTAAATTTAATGCCTCTTCTCTATTTAAAGTAAATGGAATGGATTCAAGTTCTGGGAGGCGGGAAGGTCTTCAGAAGCTTTGCTTAAATGTCAAAGCCAGTCGGCATTTGAGCAGAGTAATGGCTGAGCTCCATCAGATCTGCCTTCTGGGAAGAAGAGGATTGTGTGGCATGAAGCTCAAAGCCCGCCTAAAAGAATACATTAAGAATTGCACTGCTGTAGCACGGCAGCATCTGTCAGATCTCCTTTAGAAGCCAACGCGCAGGGTGCTCTGGCATATACTTGGCTTTCCTCAGGACTGTACCTGGATCTAAATTATCGTCATGGTCTCTCCTTCTCCCAGAAACATCTAGGCACTCTTAATGTTTTGCCCAGTTGGTTAATAGACTTGATGCAGAGCTTTTGGAATAGAAGTCCAGAATTATTGTTAGTTACAGAGGAACTGCTGATAACTTGAGATCTCTGTTAGATCTCTTCCCTCCCTCCTTCCTTATCTCACCTCCTTCTGAGTACAAACTTCTATAAACTGTTTCTAGAGTGGTTTCAAATACAGTCCTTTGCCACTTTCATTTGATGTATTTGTACAAGCAAACCTCTTAAGTAAAGGAAAACTTTTTCTTAAAGACTTTTGTTTTCAAATTATATATGAGACTGAAAACTTCCAACGTCAATTAAAGTTTTTTAACTTTTACAAAGAAGTAGGAAAAAAGGCTTTAAAGTCCCTCATCTTCTAAAATGTGCAGTTTGTTTTGTCTTTATTCATTGTCAGCATCCTTGTAAGATAATGATTCTGTTCCCAACATGAGGGGTTCCCAACCCCTCAGTTACAGAGACTGTCAGCTAGAAAAAGAATCCTAAGCACCTCACTCCTAACACTAACTTATTTTATTATTCTGAATTCGAGATCTCTCCTAGAAAATGTCTCAACTGCTTTACTTAATTTTATTCCACCAGACGTTGCATTTATTTAACTGCACCAAAGACTCAAGAAAGAGAATTGTAAAATCTTTTTCTTTCTAGTAACTTTCATCTCAGGCTTCTCATCTGTTCTACAGACTTGCTTGTGTGACTTTATTCTTATCTGGTCTAAAAAACCCTAGCCAAATCAGACCAACAGTATCTAGATTTCATACCATAAAAATGAGAGGTAGCACCTTGCTTTTTACTATTGAGCTTAGATGACTTTTTCTCAACTATCAATAGACAAATACCCATGTTAATTAAATAAGATGATTACTTTACATTGATACCTAAAAACCAGAGGATTTTTTTAACCTACTCCAATAGTCTCAAGACAGAAGGAAATAGTAATTCTACACTATAAAAGCAGGCAATTGTGTAACACTTCTTAATCACTAGTATCTGTATAGATCATATTATACCTGAGTTAATATGACATACTTTTAGCAAATATCACTACCTTCTTATGAAAGAATCCTTTTTTATAGTTTTTATATAGTTTGCTTTATGTTGATATTTAAAATAGGAATATCCCTGAGGAGTAAAGTTAACTTTAGCCTTTTTCCCAAGTCAGGAGTGGAATAAAATATGGGACCATAGCTTTTCTTTCCAAACTGCCAAAGTAAAGAATAACAGAATTAATATAGCCCAACTATCCAAAGTGAGAATGCTCCCAAAAGTCCTGGATAGGATGGCTGTATTATACAGACTCTTCTCTGTTCTGTGAAGGCCTAAATATTTAGATAACATCGAGAGAAGTAAAATTTTAGCCCAGGTTAATGGAGACTAGACTAATTACTAGCTGATCTTAAAAAGTACATATCCTTTTAGAAGTCCTTCTAATCCAGTGGTGATTCCCCATTAAGAAATGAGGGGAAAGTGTAGATTCTTGGTGTGTTAAAAACCTAGCTCGTTTCTAGATAGGCTTTTTTAGAGATGTCTTTGTTGCGGTTGGTCTGCCTTTGATAATTATATGCTAGCACAATAACTTATTCCTTAGTGTCATACCTGCCACGGCCACCAGGTCCAAAAACATGCATTTACCCAGAGTTCATTAACTGTTTCAGTTGGCCATGGTCTTGTGGTTATAGAGGAACCAACAAGGAGAAATTTAATATTTTACTCCTGCAGAGAGGAAAGAGAAGGCACTGTAACAAAGAATTCATTTTTTGTTCTCCCTTGCTATAATTTATACCCAGTGTGTCCTCCTGAATATTATGAAGGTCGACGTGAAGCGGCTCATTTTTCCTTTACTTGAGGGCTGTGTATCTAGAAGTGCACTTAGACTTTCAGCATCCCTGTTCCCACTCACAGTGTCATTCAGAGCAGCATAATATCACTCTAAGCCAGGCATGGTAACTCATCACATGGCGTCAGAACCAGGAACATGATGGTTCCTTCCGTCGTTACTGGCCTTGAGGATATTATTTTGATATTTGCATTGTGTATATCAGTTTCTCCTGGAAGGAAAGTAACACTGACGTAGGATCAGAGCTATTCTTCTCACATGGAGACAAGCATTTGTTTTTGGTAACATCACTCTAATGAACTGCTTAAACTTCTGTTTACAACTACGCTAGTAAGGAGTTGAAAAATATGGTTATTAAGGGTTGAATAGACTGGAGTTTGAATCTTTATTTCCACCATAGATCTTAGTTTTTCTCCCAAGTAAAATATGGATAGTAATTCCTACGACAAAGAGTCTTGCAGAGAATTAAGGTGAAGTAGCAGCTATAAAGGAGGAGAAGGGGGCAAAAGAGGATGAGATAGTTGGATGGCATCACTGACTCAATGGACATGAGTTTGAGCAAACTCTGGGAGATGATGAAGGACAGGGAACCCTGGCATGCTTCAGTTCATGGGATTGCAAAGAGTCAAACACGACTTAGCGACTGAACAACAATAAAGCAACTATAAAGCACTTAACACAGCCTGGAACTAGGAAGTGCCAAATAATCACTGTTATTAGCATTCAGCACTTAACATATAGGACACGTTCACTGACTATTTGCTGAATAAATACCTAAGTGAATCAAACAAAGCCCGTGTGTGTTCTTAGTCGCTCAGTCATGTCCAAGTCTTTGTGACCCCATGAAGTGTAGCCCACCAGGCTTCTCTGTTTATGGAATTATCCAAGCAAGAATACTAGAGTGGGTTGCCATTTCCTCCTCCAGGGGATCTACCTGACCCAGGGATTGAACCTGTGTCTCCTATGGCTTCCTGCATTGGCAGGCAGGTTCTTTACCACTGAGCCACTTGGGAAGTCATACTTCACATCAGTTTCTTCACTGCCCGAAGACTAGTTGTTCAAATCATTTGACCAGGTCATTTCTCCTAAATCATTGTATCTGCCTCGGAATCTGAGCCTGTTTAATTTCCCTTCTCTCTTCATTAAGAAAGCACCTGGCCTATTGTCAGACATTTCACTAGGGCTTTTATTATTCTTCCTTGGTGGCTGGAGAATAGGGATTGTAGTTTCCACTCTGACTGAGATAATGGAAACCTTGAGAAACCCAATTCTTTTTTTCCTTATGCCTGGCCTCTTGGAAATAAAAGAGCTCTTAAATGTTAACTCTTCAATAACCACACAGACACCAGGTGGAGTTCCTTGGGGTAAATGCACAATCAAGGATGGTTCCAGGGCTTTTGGATACTCTATACAAAGAGAAAAAGAAAAGACCACAGTAAACCAAGGAGACTAAATGAAATATTATCCCATTGCGAACTGGATGGCATGTTTGAGGAAGTTTGTTCCTCAGCAGAAGTGAGTTCACATATTATCCATTTTCCTTTTAATCAATCATTGAACCAATTTTTATTTGCTTGTGACTAATTTTTATAGATGTGAAAGAGTCAAGGGAAAACTTGCATAGTATGTCTTGTAAGGAGAATGGATGAAAGATGGGGTCAGAGATACTGTTTTTAGATGGATCATTTGAAGCACTTGTTTATATAGTCAGAAGTTGGCAGTCAGGGCCATGTCGCTGATACACTAAGATTGGAAATTATGCCCAGATTTGTCGCCCTATCTTCATCCCATCGCTTTGCCTCCTCTTGTCTCTGTCTCTCCATTCCTGATGGAACATTATAATAGCAATTTATTACCTTTAAAAGGAGTCAAGAGTAGGAGGATTTAAGAGAAGCAAATGCTGCTTTCTACAGCATCTGGCTTCTTGCCCAGGCAGAGTAGCTATGCCCAAAAACCACTGGAGGCCACCAGCTGACTTGGAGATGAATGACCCCACCACAGGGTACCTGCCTGTCTCCTACCTTTGAATGGTCTGCCTTTCCAACCAGCTTGCCTGGGGATGTACCGCCCAGCTGGTGGCCTGACTATTTTTCCTTGTGACCACCAGGGGATCAAGTATTTGCTGGGCTAGAAGAGCAAGCCCGCCAGGCGATGATGAAAACTGATTTTCCTGGAGACCTTGGCAGTCAGCGACAAGCTATCCAACAACTAAGAGATCAGGACTCCAGTAGCAGTGAGTTCTACACCTTCTGGTAATGACTCAGGGCAATGGGAGAAGAATTATCAGAGTGTGTGTGCTCTGGGGATTGTGCATGGGGGTTGGGAGGAAGACCTGAAGGAGATTTGTGGATCCTCAGTGTTCCCACAGGTGTTCTAAGGTGTATGGGCATATGCTTGTTCAGAGAGAGAACAGGTTTGACATTATGTTTTTGTTTAATTCAAGGACTGCAGTACTTGGCATAGTGCCATATATAGATAGGTTTGTGATAACTCTGATAGGGGCATAGGGATGTTTAGTGTGCAAGGAGCCCCTGGGCTATGTCAAATAAGAAGAAAAAAAAATCCCTGTCCCTTAGAATCTATTTATCATAATTAATAAATATAAGCATGGTATTCATGAAAGTTTTGCTTGAAGACCCAGTTTTAATGCTCTAAGAGGATTTGCTTATTAGTGAGATTACATAGCATATAAAATGCTGATGTGGAAGTCTTCCCACCCCACGTCCTGAGTAGATCCCTTTGATTAAGAGATTGAAAAGACTGGTAAGAGATTGAAAAGGCTGGTAACTGGTTGAGCCTCAGGGATCATCTGCTCCACGACTTGCTTGAACAAATACACTTTGAGATGTGTTATTTTCTAGGATGATATGCTCACTAATTTGATCCTTCTGATATTGGTTGTTGTTAGTATCAATTCAGATTGACATTTCTGATTTTTCTCCACATTTGAGGTTGGAAAAGAAAGAAGAGGGAGAGAGTTCTGCACTCTTCTATGCACTACATTTTCTATTTAAACTAACATGTTAGCAATAAAAAGTAATTTAGCAAGTCATTGCTCAGGTATAAAAAAATAAACCCAAATATTTCTAGAAAATCTGTGAGAGCCACCAGTTTTAGTAGTAGGTGGGAATGCCAAATCTATAGAAGTCTGGTAGGTTTCCATTCTGGAAAAGTTGTATCACCCCTTTACATGGAAGACTTTTTTTTTTAACCTTTCTAGTAGATACATTTGAATTTTTGAGAAATTACAAAAAGTGTTTGATACAGTATTGTCTTAGACTACAAGTATACTAAATAAGCTGATGAGAAAACGTATCATTTAATCTGTGCCAATCCTTATTTACGGAAGTGGATTCAAACTAAACCTTTGGACTGAGGAGTAGTGCATGTGCACCACAAATCTTTCCAGGGCTCAAATCCAGGCCACCTACCAAGTGGAGTCTCTAACAGAGACACAGGTAACTACCAGCAGGTGACATGGGTAGATTTTCTTTGGAAGAAAGGGAATGTGACCAGTTTTGCCCAGTTACTGGTGGATTTAGAAATTACTTAAGGGATAGTAGAAGATAAGCATCATTAGCTAAGAAAGCTGAGTCCCACTGCCAATGCAAGAGCCTGGTGAGGCTCCATCCTGTATTCCTCTCACTGACATTCAGGCCCAAGAGTCCAAGATCCAGGTGGTGTTGGGACGGGACTAGAGTCTGACAACTTCCTCAGGTTTGGCTTCCTCTCGGGATCGTCAATGTACTAGCACTTTTTTTTTCCCCTTTCAGAAAGAACTCCTTACATTACTATGGTTTAAAAAAAAATCATTTATTTTCCTATTTTATAATAGAGAGGAAAAAAAAATCGGCCCACACAAACCTTGCAGATCTCCCAGCCACAGGCAGACCGGTGCACAGCCACATTCTACACCTAAACTAAAACAAACTCAATTCTTACTTTAGTCATGAGAAATGATGTTTCATCCCGAAGTAAAGAATATCTTGTTCCCTCCAGTTAAGCATTCAGTTATCCATCAGATAATCCAAGGAACCACCAGGAATAATGGACTTATTTAGCCTAGACTGCTGAGTTCCTAGCAGGGTGAGGACACCGTGAGTCAAACACCACTGCAGAAGGCCAGAGGTTGGTTGCTGTACTAACTCTTGCACTGTCCTGAGCAGCTTTTCCCCCAGAAAGTGACATTTTTACCTAATTTCATACTACCTCCTTTATTGATAAGAAGAAAGAAAAACTTGGTGTTTCTGCAAGTGCTCCTTGGGGTTTGTTGGGAGAGAAAAGACTAGTGAGTCTCAGAATAGAATAGAGTATGACACCATGGAGAAACTGTGCAGTGAGGCTAGGGACAAAAGTAAAAAAATCAGTGCTAAGTGTTGGTAAGTTGGAAGTGGTGTGTTGTTGGAATAAGCATGGTGTGAGGTTCATGGGAGGTATGATTTGAAGTGTGAGATATTTGGGAACTGTGTATAAGAAGTTATTGCTTTCATGATAATATACAAGGCCTAATAACCATTTTCCAATGCAGTTTTACCTCCAATTTTCTCTTTCGTATATATATGACAATATAAGGAACAGTTAGAGCTGGCTTCCACTTAACATGATTTGTACTCAAAAAAAGCTCTGATACCACTATATTATGGAAGATCTGGGGGTGTTTTCCATTTTAGCTGCAAACTCTTGGGTGGAAAGCAACACAAAATGTACTCATGCAAAAATCAGAACAAGTGACCAGGTTGTGTGTTCCAGGTGACAGTGAGGGAGATGAAGAAGAGACCACACAAGATGAAGTCTCTTCCCATACGTCAGAGGAAGATGGAGGAGTGGTCAAAGTGGAAAAAGAGTTAGAAAATGCAGAACAGCCTGTTGGTGGAAAGAAAGTGGCAGAGCATGAGGCAAGTGACAAATGGCTCCTGAGTCTGGGCACCCCTTCCCCTTCTGCTCTGTCCAGATGCCTCTCCTCCACCTGAAGGCAACTCTTGCCTCTGATGGTCTCCCAGGTTTTCAGACGCAGCTTCTCTTCTTTTACAGCCACAGGTACCCTACCCTCGGGCACACAGTTCTCATCACACCCAGCCTTCCTTTTCCACCCACCCACATATCACTTTACCCACATGCAGCTCCTACTCCCAAAGCTCCCCACTTCGTTCTGGCAGAATGTCCATCTTTGTAAAACTATTAGCTGACTTCCTGAGATGTACTCTTGAATACACTTGCAAATTTCAGTCACAGTGTTAAATGAGGTGCCATCCTTTCACTAAATTGTCTCTTGAGGATTCCTGCAAGAGGCATGGCAGGAGGGAAAGCTAGTCTTCTCCCTAGAGTTTACCTTAGAGGGAAAAAATTAGATAAGCTCTCTGGAGTAATTCTGTGTCTTCATGGCAGGAAGCCTTAGAGAAAATGAAGATGGGAACAAATTTAATTCCCTTTGACCCACGATGGGAACCTGAGAAGAATGTATGTTAAGAGGTTGTGTTACTTTTAACAGGATACCCTTTTAGAAGCAGGGGCAGGGAAGAGACTGGTAAACCATCTTAGTGAATTGCCTACTTGTTGTGTTGCAGGTCACGGATAATTTGCATTCTGACCCGTTACTTGGACTCTGCCAGTGTCCCCTCTGCCAGCTTGACTGTGGGAGTCGGGAGCAACTGATAGCTCACGTGTACCAGGTATGTTTGGGGAGCCACACGTTTTGGGAAACAGGCGCCAGTGACTTGTTTAGCCTTTGCCTCCAACCCCAGAAAGAACCTTGGGTTGTTTTTGCTTCCACCCAGATTCCACTCTTAGAGAATAAGTGGGATACATTGAGTGAATATTTTCTGGGTTCCCAGGCAGACATTGTGAAAATTAAGTATAATTTTTTTCCTAAAGTAATTAATGTATATTTTATATAGTGAGAGAAATGGGCTTTGTTTTAAAGAAGAAAAAAATGAATTAACAGATGTTTCTGAAATACTAGAGAAAGTTAGTGTAAACCAGCGCATCAGAACAAGACGACTGTCCAGTGGCAGAACACGTTGTCCTATGATTTGTAGTGAACAGGCATCAGCACGCATGGCAGCCTGGGCTTTACCATAAAGACCACTGGCTCGTGAGGGGAAGCGTTTCTTCAGAAGACTGATATTAAAAGGTGGAAGGAAAGGCTGTGCATTTAGATAACCTTTTGGGTACCAGTCTTCCCAGTGAGCTTCTAGACTTGGCCTTCAGTGCCCCTTTAAAGTGCACTTGTCAATATCCTCCCTAGATACTGAGCTTCCCTGGTGGCTCAAGATAGTAAAGTGCACTTGTACCTACACAGCATGGGACAAACAGACCATGAGAAATTATCCTGAGCTAAAATTCTTCTTCGGCTATGAAGAGGAATGTGGCATCTCATTTTTCCCCAAGCCAGCCTCACAAGCCAGAACATAGTCAGAACTCAAATCAGTGAAATCTGAGCAGTGATGTGTGAATGGCCTCATCCTTCTGAAGGCCCTTTAACATGAGCCTGTTCCTTTTCTGGATGCTAAATAGGGAGAAGAATTCTTGTTCTAAGAGTAAGGAAAGAGGGATGTTTCCCAGAAAGTAGTTCCTCAGTGGGTAGAACTTGTCCCGGAGCTGGTGTGAGTTGACAGATGAGGCTCTCTTTTCCAGCACACTGCAGCCGTGGTGAGCGCCAAGAGCTACATGTGTCCTGTCTGTGGCCGGGCCCTCAGCTCCCCAGGGTCACTGGGTCGCCACCTCTTAATCCACTCAGAGGACCAGCGGTCGAACTGTGCTGTGTGTGGAGCCCGTTTCACTAGCCATGCCACGTTTAACAGGTTAGCCGGGCACCCAAACCTCTGTGCTGGGAGCAGATTACTGGGTGTGGCTTCTCCTTTGGCATTGCAAAGGCAACTGACTCTTGATTCTGGAAATACAAGGAAGGAGGCTAGTAAATATGTCCATTCCGTTAAAACACCCCCAAAGGGAAATGAATTCTCATGTCTTTCCTCGATCAGAATATCTTCATCTGCAAAGAGACGTGGGAAGTCCAAGAACCTTCATGATAAAGCATGGAGAAGAAGTTAGAGAGGCCATGAGGACCCTCACAGGAGGACAGTCTCCACCATGTCCAGGAAGACTGGGGCTGTGTGCACTGTCCGCACCGTTTGCTAGTTAGTGTGCAAGGCAGGGTCGGGCAGGGGGAGGTGAAGCCAGTGGACCGGACCTCCCCTACGGCAGCTCCCACCTCAAGGAGGACTGCCCTGCACAGCTCCTACAGACACCATCAGTTTGGCTTGAACAGGACTGCACATCGTAAGGGCTCCTCCTCTGATTTCTGGTGGCTTGCTGTGGCGGTTGGCTCAGTCCCTAACTCCAGGTGGGCTTCAAGACTTGGTAGACACCCTGACCAAAAGAAGGGCAAGAGTGGAAAGGTGGAGGAGGTCTCCCAAGTACTCAAACTGACCCCTAGTGGTGAACTTGGAGCGACTGGCCTGGCAGGACAGAATAAATCAGGGCCTTGGTAGACCATGGCATTAACTGTACAAAATTTTTGCTTTCCAGTGAGAAACTCCCTGAAGTCCTTAATATGGAATCCCTACCACCAGCCCACAGTGAGGGCCCCTCCAGTGCCGAGGGGAAGGACATTGCTTTTACTCCTCCAGTGTACCCTGCTGGAATTCTGCTTGTGTGCAACAACTGTGCTGCCTACCGGAAGCTGCTGGAAGCCCAGACCCCCAGTGTCCGCAAATGGGCCTTGCGTCGGCAGAATGAGCCTTTGGAAGTCCGGCTGCAGCGACTGGAACGAGAGCGCACAGCCAAGAAGAGCCGGCGGGACAATGAGACCCCCGAGGAGCGGGAGGTGAGGCGCATGAGGGACCGAGAGGCCAAGCGCCTGCAGCGCATGCAGGAGACAGACGAGCAGCGGGCACGCCGGCTGCAACGAGATCGGGAGGCCATGAGGCTGAAGCGAGCCAACGAGACCCCTGAGAAGCGGCAGGCCCGGCTCATCCGGGAGCGGGAGGCCAAGCGGCTGAAGAGGAGGCTGGAGAAAATGGACATGATGTTGCGAGCTCAGTTTGGCCAGGACCCTTCTGCCTGGCAGCCTTAGCAGCCGAAATGAACTTCTTCCAGCTACCTGTGAGTGGGGTGGAGTTGGACAGCCAACTCCTGGGAAAGATGGCCTTTGAAGAGCAGAACAGCAGCTCTCTGCACTGAAGCCACACCCTACTGCCTGCCTTCCCGCTTATCACCCACCTGAGCCCACAGGGATCCGCACTCAGTCACCCTCAGATCCTGTCCTTGCGGCGGAGGCAGGCCCGGGTTTGTTGCAGGTGGACCTGCATACCCCTTGCATGTGGGAGCAGGATGATGGGGTCAGGAGGGACCCGGCTCCAGGCAGCTGTGGACGAGGGAGCAGGCACTCCAGACACTTCAACTCTCCAGCCCACTGCTGCAAGGTCTGCGCATGGGACTGTGGGGTCTCAGTGCGGCCCATGGAGTTACGAGGGCAAATAAATTAATTTTATCTTTACTGCCCTTTCCTGCTCTTCTCTTGATTTCATTCTAGCAAATGAAGTAATCTAAGACCTGGATGGAAGTTTTCAGGCAGGAGCTTCCAGTGATTGTCTTTTTCCAAGGAAGGGTGCTCCTCCACTTAGGTTCTCCAAGCAGAGATCACTTACTTGGCCCTTCACAAGTTAATGGCAGTATTGAGAAAGAACCGATGCCGGCTTTGTGAGGGTCCATGCCCACAACCCTAATGAGGCTCGCCTGTGGTCCCAAGAGCTATTTCAACCTAGCTTTCCTTTTCCAAACTCAGAAGGAGACACCTTTCCTCATGACTGGGGCTTCCCTGATAGTTCGGTTGATAAGGAATCTGCCTGCAATGCAGGAGACCCCAGTTCAATTCCTGGGGTTGGGAAGATCTGGAGAAGGGATAGGCTACCCACTCCAGTATTCTTGGACTTCCTTTGTGGCTCATCTGGCAAAGAATCCACCTGCAATGTGGGAAACCTGGGTTTGATCCTTGGGTTTGGAAAATCCCCTAGAGAAGGAAAGATGCGGCTGAAGAGGAGGCTGGAGAAAATGGACATGATGTTGCGAGCTCAGTTTGGCCAGGACCCTTCTGCCATGGCAGCCTTAGCAGCCGAAATGAACTTCTTCCAGCTACCTGTGAGTGGGGTGGAGTTGGACAGCCAACTCCTGGGAAAGATGGCCTTTGAAGAGCAGAACAGCAGCTCTCTGCACTGAAGCCACACCCTACTGCCTGCCTTCCCGCTTATCACCCACCTGAGCCCACAGGGATCCGCACTCAGTCACCCTCAGATCCTGTCCTTGCGGCGGAGGCAGGCCCGGGTTTGTTGCAGGTGGACCTGCATACCCCTTGCATGTGGGAGCAGGATGATGGGGTCAGGAGGGACCCGGCTCCAGGCAGCTGTGGACGAGGGAGCAGGCACTCGAGACACTTCAACTCTCCAGCCCACTGCTGCAAGGTCTGCGCATGGGACTGTGGGGTCTCAGTGCGGCCCATGGAGTTACGAGGGCAAATAAATTAATTTTATCTTTACTGCCCTTTCCTGCTCTTCTCTTGATTTCATTCTAGCAAATGAAGTAGTCTAAGACCTGGATGGAAGTTTTCAGGCAGGAGCTTCCAGTGATTGTCTTTTTCCAAGGAAGGGTGCTCCTCCACTTAGGTTCTCCAAGCAGAGATCACTTACTTGGCCCTTCACAAGTTAATGGCAGTATTGAGAAAGAACCGATGCCGGCTTTGTGAGGGTCCATGCCCACAACCCTAATGAGGCTCGCCTGTGGTCCCAAGAGCTATTTCAACCTAGCTTTCCTTTTCCAAACTCAGAAGGAGACACCTTTCCTCATGACTGGGGCTTCCCTGATAGTTCGGTTGATAAGGAATCTGCCTGCAATGCAGGAGACCCCAGTTCAATTCCTGGGGTTGGGAAGATCTGGAGAAGGGATAGGCTACCCACTCCAGTATTCTTGGACTTCCTTTGTGGCTCATCTGGCAAAGAATCCACCTGCAATGTGGGAAACCTGGGTTTGATCCTTGGGTTTGGAAAATCCCCTAGAGAAGGAAAGACTACCCACTCCAGTATTCTGGCCTGGAGAATTCCATGAACTGTATAGTCCCTGGGGTCGCAAAGAGGCATGACTGAGCAATATTGAGCATACCTTTTCCAAACTCAGAAGCAGACACCTTTCTTCATGACTGGCACTTGCTAAAGAGGATGTAGTATTTAGACTAGGTACCAACTACTTTGCCCAGCAGAATTCAGTCTGCCAAACGTAAATTCTACTCTAGACAGCAGTCATTTGCATTTAGGGATACAGTCATAGAAACAGCTATAATATTAAGGTACATAGTGCCAGGGAACTCAATATTTAAGAGAAGAGGTAATAGCCCATCTTTTTATGTAGTCCCCAGGCCAAAGTAGGATAATAAAACCCACTGAGGAAAATCCAGAGTTAAGGGGATACTGAGAAGTCAGTAGTGGTCAAGACCAGAGCAAAATGACTACTCTGGCAGTTTGTATGGCTGCCAAACCATGGAGGAGACAAGAGCTGAGGTCATTTCTAAAAAGCCGCCTATGATGGTACACAATAAGCACAGAACTTTCCTTAGCCTGCACCAAAGGTTGTGTACAGTTTAGATAATTATAGATCCTGAGGTCCAGAAGGAAGTGCCCTAGTTAAGTTGTAGCCAGAAAAATAACTATGCCAGGAATGTGGACCTCTTCCAATATCATAACAAGGAAACTTGGACTCCTCCCTGACCTCTGTAGGTTCAAGGCTACTTAAAGAGTGTTAACTGACCCCCCACCAAACGGGTTAATTCCTACCAGGCTGGCTGAAATACTTGTTTTGAAAAGTTTTAATAAGCCCGGACAAAGTACTGGACATTTTAAAGAGAATACTTGAGCCCAATGTCTTCCTCACAGAGCCCCACACTGGAAGTTCTATCTGGGATGTTTCAAAAATGGTTGAGCATTCATTATGTGTCAAAGATTGTTCTGAGAACTTTCATGGATTATCTCATTTAATTTTTACAACAAACTATGAGTTAACAAACTCAGGAATTAGGTACCTGGATTTAACACTCTGTACCACTAATTAATAGCTGTGTAACTTTGGGCACATACTTCTTTTTTCCACCCACAAAATGGAAATAATAGTACTAGCAACAAGTAGTTGTTAACATATAATGCACGTAGATTCTGTGGCACACGGCAAGTGCTCAATAAATGTGAGTAACTATTACGTATCTTGAGTGTTTCACCCCTTACCAGTGGCGAGCTAAGTTAGAAGTCATAGCTGGGATTGGAGCTGACTTAATCTGGCACTGTTTCTGAGAATAGAATTAGAAAAAAGGCCAACAGTGAGGGCATCTACAGGTCCTTGTGGTTGTGCTAGTACAGCATCTGAGTCTCCAGGTAGACTTCTGGGTCTCTGAGATAACACAGAACGAGTAGACCACGGTTCAGGACTAGCTCACACAACCTGCCCGGAGCCCACCACATAAAGATGGGTGCCACTTGCTCTCCGATTCAAGCTCTGCCACACAGGGCTTCAGTCCCCCACCCAAGGGCCACCATCTAAGGCTGGGATATGAAGAAGGCGCAAACACCAAAAGGAAAAGCTAGTAGTTTATATAGATAGATATATAGATATATAGATATTGATATATATTGTGTTTACATAGTCCACAAGTTAAATGCAGGTATCCATAAGAAGAGCATTAACAATAAAAATACAATCTGTGTGTAGCCAAGTACAGAGACTTAAAATGGTAAAACAGCAAAAAGGATCTCACAAAAGTACAAATATACAGTACAAATTGATTTATTTAAAACAGTTACAAAAAAGCACAACAAAATAGAGATTATCCTTAGAATTATTAATGCTTTGTTAAAGATCAGGTAGGATTAGAGGGTAAGAAATGGTATTGGGTGGGGGGAGCACCTGACTAGTTCTAAGGCTTTAGATACAATGCAGTTGATTACATATTAATTTAGCCATTACATACTGGGGATAGTAGTTGGGGGATCAGTAATTTATCTACAGGGAACTCCTACACAAATCAGATCAGCCATCAGACCTCCCCAGTGCCGTCCTCTACTACTCCTCAGGACCCTAAAGCCACCTGGATGACAACATCCCCATCCTCCCTTCTCCACCCCATTCCCTACCCATACATTCTTCCCTCCCCTAAGGTGCTGTGCAAGCTGAGAGCAGTCTGCTCTCTGCAGCTGGAACATACACTGTTCTGGCTACAGGGATCCTGTGTGGGGGGGGGGAGGGGGTTGTAGGGGACAGCTTTATTTTTAATACTTTAAGTTTGCCAAGAGTACTGTCAGTCTCTTCCCCAACACAAGCTTCTCTTGAATGCGAGTGTCAAGCAAAGAGAGATGAACCCTCCATTTAGCAACCTCAGTGATGCACTAACCACTAGTAGCTCACAACTATGTGCAAACTCCCTGTGTGGGGAGTGGATGTAAAACCACTGTGTCATCAGCTGGTTCACACTTGCACACACGCTCTCTCTTTTTGAAGAATCTCAGTCCCCATGACAGTCATAAAGACCAAAATAAATGCTTCCAAGTTTGACAATAGGTAAAGGCACATGGGCTGCCGCCACACACACTGCAGACAGGAACTCAATTTGAGGCCATTTTCACTGCTGGGCATTTGCAGTAGAATGGCTTGGGGGAATCACACAGACTTTTGAGTTTGCAGTCTACCAGGGGAGGATCTAGGCTTAAATAGGAGAACTAATAAAGAAACCTTAGTGTGAAAAGTGCATTTATTACTACTGTTCCTGCTGGGGAGGCTCAGCAGGGCATACCGCATCACCTCTCCTCCTTCCACCCCAGGCACTGTGCATAGTCTGAAGGTAAGGAGAGTGCAGTGGACTCTAGCATCTCAAGGGCCAGCATCATCCTAGGCCCAGATCAGACATGTGGCCCAAAGATGGATCCTAGAGTTGAAAGAGCAACTGACAGCTGCAAAGACCCAGATGCATTTTTTATTATTGCATAATGCGGGAGGCCCTGTCTATCCTAGGGAAGCTGGAGGCTGAAGGCTTCCCAGTAAAGGGCTAATAGGTTCCTGGTCAACATCCAACCTCACATGGTTCAGATCTTCAACTGTAGTGTACACTTCTTCTCATCTGGAAAGTATTGTAGCTTCAGTGTGGTTTAGTAAACTTAGCCTCAGAGGCCAAGAAGTCTCCCTAAAACTTGGCCTCTGCACTATTTGCTCTAAGACTGTAACTTAAATCTCCCACGGCCAATTCAATCAACCAGGTTGTCTTTACTCCAATGGACCCAAGCCCTTTCCCAGTCAACTCATGTCTACCCTTTATCTCCAGTGTGATCACTCAACTTTCAACATGCCTGCTGCATCTTGCAGGCTGAAATCATACCACCACCCTGTGCATCTGCTATGGTGCCCAGTGGTAAAAATAAACCTAAACCCCAACTGAGGGTCTATTTCAAACCCTCCTCCAACTCCAGAATTCATTTAACTGGAGCCAGATGAACCTCCCTGGGATGCTGACACAGTCCTAACCTGGTTCCCCATCATTTAACTTTTAAAACAGGATATAAGGTATTATAAAGGAAAGAAGTGAATACACAGAAAACACCACTTACAGAACCCACTTGTCTCTTCTTCAAGAGTCAGATATTTGGAGCCAAAGGGCTCCCAAGACGCACTGAAGCCACATCCCTTTGGATTCACCAACCCACCAGCAGCATTTCATACCATCCCTATTCAACATGACTTTGCTACAAAGTAACCCTTGCACAGGTAAGGATGGACAGGATGCCTGGGTCTCATCTATATGGCCAAAGACACAGAAAGAGTGCTGTGAAGGGCAGCAGGCAGGACAGTGAATAGACAGCAGCAGTGGCAAAGCAGCACAGACCAAAGCCCCTGATGTAACAACCAACTGAACCAAGAGTATAGAAGAGTCAGTCCAGACCTACTGGCCGCCCCTTCTCGCTGGGCGACCAGTGCTCACCTCTGACCTCCCAGGTTTCCCTTCCCCCATGCCAAACCCCTCCTTGTACATTAATCTTTAGAAATGGTTATCCAAGACTTGGATGTCTTACTTGTCCTTCACCTGGTCCCCCTACTCCCAAACCGGTGTAGGCATTTCTGTTTAACGCTCAAGTTAGCCATCTTCCATGTCTAACCTCTAGGATGTCCTACCCCTGACACTGGCCTTCTTCAACTGCCCATTACCCCCTAAAGCTGACAGCTTCCCACCAAAACACTCAGTCTTTCAAAATGCTCTTAGATCTCTTATAATAACACTTATGAAATCTTCACAAGGAAAAATGGACACACCATAGATTATTCATTCCTCACGCCTAGAAGAAAAGACTGAACCAGAGGGAAAAGGTAAGGGCCAGTGTTCTGACCAGGATCTAGAGCACAGAGCTTCTTTCCCTGGGAGACCATACTTTACACAAGACTCCTCTGCAGCTCAGCAAATATTACATATGCATGGCACAGTATCAGGGGAAGTGCTGGTATTGCCTTACCAGCAAGATGCAGAAGAGGAACAGCAGCAGAAAGCCAGGACCCAGCTCACCAAGGTGCACAAGATTTTCTCTTTTCAGAATTAAGTGAAGTTACCAGGCTAGGCTAGTATTTAAACTACTTGGTGTGTATCTGGTTAGACAGAGGTTTGCTCCCATAAAGAAGCTCAGTTGGTATCTGTGGTGGGTACTTCTTGAGTATTTACGGTGTGCTTGTCACTATATTCAGTGGATGAGCCTTCCTAACGAGAAAGGAGGTTTCCGAGAAACCTAGGTATGAGAAACTGGGAATTAATTGCTTGTGGAGCAGCCAGAAATGAGGCCTTCTCTGGAGGCCTCCTCTGAGAGGATTCCTCAAGACTCAGCCCCACAGGGCCCCAGTGTACAGACAAGCCAGAGAAAGCAGCATTGAGAGATAATGGGGACAGAGAAGGGAAAGGACATGATCCCAAACGTGTACAAGGTTGAGTGTTCACCAGACATGGCTGGTGTTTGGTTCTGAGGTGAACCGGAGACTGAAGTGATCAGGTCAGCAGTTTCCTTTGGACGGGCCTCCAGAAGCTGACTGACCAGGAAACTGCTTGCAAGGAATGAAACCGTGGAGTGTAGGGCTTGGAACAAACAAGCCGGTCTCAGTCACTTTGTTCTCCGAGGAGAACAACCTTTAGCACCTGAACACTAAGAATGACTCCATTCTCAGAACTCCCCCTCCCCCCAGGAGGTAGGTAAGATTATTTATCCCCATTTGGCAGCTGGGGAGGAAGTGAAAGAGTGAGAGGTCACAAGACTTGCCTAAAGTCTTTGACAAAGCAGAGGTTTCAGACCTCAGAGGTTTGGGACTCTGGATGACAGGCAAGGCCTCAGCCAGTCCATCTTGAAAGGCCAGGGTCATACCCTGGGAGAAGCCTCACCAGAGAAATGAGTGGACAATACCCTGAGTTGTTTCAAGAGTCTAAAGGCCACCCCCCCAATACAAACAGAACACCCACCCACCCACCTGAAAGCTGATGGGGGAAACCTAATTCTCAACATCCACTGGAATCCCACAGTCCAAGCTAATAATGCTAAAAGTCATGAAGAAAACAATGGGCTTAAGACACAGGGGCACACGCAACTAAGATTGAAAAAACTCTTGGCAGAGGAATAATCCACCATGAAATGAAAACTAGGAGACTTTTCAGGTATTGAAATATTATCAAGAGTATCCCAGGGAATTGCCTGGTGGTCCAGTGGTTAGGACTCCATGCTCTCACTGCTGAGGATCTAGGTTCAGTCCCTGATTTGAGGAACTAAAATCCCATGGACAAAACTTAAAAAAAAAAAAAAAAAGGACTATTCCAACACCTTAGAGCTGGCTGTGGGAGGAGATGGCTTAGGGAAGCCCAAATGCTGGGAGAGGGAGTGTAGTAAGGTGGGAGAAACTCTGTAAAAACCTAAGGATGGGCACTGCCCAGCCACTGATACTGGCCCCAACCCAGGGCATAGTTCTATTCTTGTTTCCCCGCCAAACAGTTCAACTACAGGAGAGGAGGGGACATGACTCTGAGTTTTTAAAACTAGAGAATAACTGAAAGGGAAACCAGAGAGATCCCCTACACACCAAAAACTAGAGGTCTTGGTCAGAGTGGACAAAACCAGTTTTGTAGAAAGGGAATGGCAATGCAGCTAAAAATCAGGCCCAGGTCAAGACACCAAGCAGACAGGTTAGGTCAGCAGAGGGTGGGGGCAGCGCAGGCACTTCGGCACAACAAAGACAGACAGAGGACGGGGTGTAGGGGCCTGGGGCAAAGGGTCCACTGGTTCTTTTGAAAGTCACCATTACCAACTCAAGATTCAGGACAATTTCAAAGTGGGTCTGGCACACTGAGTAGGAGGGGCTTTTTAAAGTCAGCTGCCCTTCCAGAAGCTCTGCCTAGAGCCTAGTCAGTCTGGCCATCAGGTCTTTCTCCTCATATCCCGCAACTGGGTCCCCACCAAGGTAGATCTCCACTCTGAGCCTTGGAGGGGCTTCTCTCTCCTGGTGGGATGCTAGAAGCCTTGTGGGAGGAACAATGGGGAGAGACGGGAAATGGCTGGAGCAAAGGGTCACACAGAGTCCCCTGCAAAAAAACCCAGCCTCCAACATCTGTAACAAAACTACCCTTTAAAGTGCACAGCTCTCAAGAGTTCTGGGTGGGAACCCTCTTATTTCCAACCATGGGGCCTCCTGCCTTCCCATCACAAAAAAAGGAAAAAAAATAACTTCAGACAGCTGAGCTGCTACTATAAGCTGTGGATCATCATTTTTGGCTCTTTCTTTGCTCCCTCCCTCTGCCACCTGCTCCCAAAGCCTGACTTCTCCTTGCAGGAGCCAGGGATAAAGAGGAAAGAACAGGGCGCTCTGATATTTGGAATGTTTCTTATCCTGCATGCACCCCCTTCCTTCCTTGGCCCAGGCCTGCTGCTCCCCATTCCAGCACCCCAGCGGGGGCTGTTCTGAAAGGATGCCATGGGGTGACAGGTAATAGACCCTGCCTCAGGCTGCCTTCGTGCCGCCTCTTCCCCACCAACCTCACTGCCCAGAGAGCTACCCCCTGCTCGGCATGTGCAAATCCTCTGCTCTGCTCGCTCACGGTGAGGCCCAGCTCTGGGGTGGAGCCCCAGGCCAGGTCTGGGATAAGTTCATTTCCCCGCATTAGAGCGCCCTTCGATGGACAGCTTCACCTCCTGCGGAATGAAAGAGGGACGGAGCAGTGCAGCCCGCACCTCCTCCCCTTGCGTGCTGTATCTTTGGAAGCTCGGAGCCGACCAGCAGGCCTGAGCACCAGGCTCTGGCTGCGAGGGCTCTACCGACCGGGAGCCCTCGCTTGACGGCTGGCTTTTCCCATCACTGTCACATTGCTCTCGGGGTCCCATGACTGTCCTCTCAGGTCTTTCTCGGGGAGGACCCAGCTGGCCTGTGGGAGCACAGCTGGACTGAGAGACTGAGTTACTGTTCAAGCTTTGTAAACTGATAGAGATGCAGACATCTCCCACCTGGAGCCGATGGCAGGGCAGAGAGAAGAGTTGTGCAGTCCGCCCGGGGCTGCAGGAGGACCAGCCCTGGCCATAGACAAAGAAGGGGTGCTCAGGGGGCACCTCGATGCTCACTTTGCTCTGCTGCTCACCCACCACGAAGTGCAGCATGACAAATCCAGGCCACTGGCTCTCCTGAATGTCCACAACTGTGCTTGAGTCAATCTTCAGCCCCCCGCTCACTTCGGCACTGCGCACAAAATCCTGTGTCTGGAGGTCCTCCACTCGCTTCAGCTCCCCTGTAGCCAGCTGGATGATGGCGCCCTTCATGAAATGGGAGGGCAAATGGGAAGAGGTCATGGGGGGTGGCGTCGACTCCTTGTCTGGGAACGCGGCTCTGGCCTGTATGTCCAAACTTGATGCCACCAGGATCTCCGCACCCACAGGCAGCAGGCCTGGGTCAGTTCCAGCGGGCACCAGGTTGCCATTGGCTACAACCACTGCTTTGGGGAAAGGTCTATGCTTCAGGGGTTCCTGGTGGGAGTGAGGGGAGACCCCTCGGGCCTGGTTTCTCTCGGCCGTCTCGGCAGCGCTCCTGGCTGGCCCTCGCCCCCCACCCTGTGGTCGGGGTTATGGTGGGACAGATTGAGGGGACTGGGCTCGTCCTTCCTCTGAGCTGCCACCGCCCGGTAGTCCTGAGACGCTAAAGCACCCACCACCCGCTGGACCTCGAGGTCCGTGTCTGGGGTCCCTCGGTGTGCTGGCACTGCCACCTCCACCCGTGCAGACTGAGAACCTGAAAACAACTGTCCATCTACCACACATTCGGCCACTGGCGCCAGCCCCTGGCCCTCGCCCTTGCTGCCGGGGGAGTCAAGGGCTTCACTTTCCCGTCTCACTAAATTCCGATCTCGCGGTCTCTGTCCATTGGCAGCGGCTGCTTCCAGAGCAGGCTGGCCCTCCTGAGGAGTAAGAACTGGGCTGGCACCTGCAGGGGCAGTTTCATGCAAGGTGTACCCAGCAGGGAGCCTGGACATCTGATAATAAATGGGCATCCGGCCTGGAGCGAGGTCCAGTGGCTGAGTATTCGAGTGATGTGGCAACTGCCCAGGCGGGGAGCTGGCAGAGGGGGCTTTGCTGAACGAGTGGGCTGGGGATGAAGCCTGTGGGGGAGGAGTGGCTCCTTCTGCCAGGAGTGAGGCATATGGCACAAAGTGTGGAAGGTGAGAGGTGGCAAGGTTGGCAGAAGGAGAAAGGAGGGGACTCGGGAGGAAATTAGGTGGCACGGCATAAGGAAGGCTGTACGGAGACCCGATGAACTGCAGAGAGGTGGACGGGAGCTGAGCATAGTGGATTGGGGGATAGTGGATTCCTGGATGTTGAATCAGAGAAGATGCTACATTAAATGTGGGGGGCAAGGGGCTCATGTTCACCACAGACGGGAGGCCAGTTGGGGAGAAGGTGGCAGGTGGCACAGCCACCTTATACAGCATGCCATACTGGTCCACCGTCAGACCAGTGATGGCCTCGGCTCCATCACCCCCCAGGCTGACTCTGGCTCCTGCCTGGCTCTGCCCGGCCACCACAACCCCTCGGGACCATTCAGAAGCATCACTGGAGGGTGTGTGGTTAGTTGAGCAGCTGTAGTTCTCCCCATATCCTCGCTGGTCACGGGGAGGTCTCGTTTCTTTGGTGGAAGGCATTCCTGACTCCGCTCATGAACAGGTTTCATATTGCTTTGTGGTGTTCCTGGAGCCTGGAAGGGGTCGGCTTGCTCCTTGGGACATCAGAAGGGGCTTCTTTGTGGCTCCCCTGCACCCCTCTGTGCTGTTGGCTGGGCCGCCCACATCTGCTAGGGAACAAATCAGAGGCAAAGAACAGTAACCCAGGGGTAAACCAAGTCAAATGGAAGAGCAGGAACTGCATCCATGGAGGAAGATGGAACCAAGGGGACTGCTGGGAAAAAAAGAGGAATGAGAAAGAGGCAAACAAGCATGCTACCTGCCTCACTCATCCAGCCAAGAACGTGAAAGAAACAATCACAGAAACCACACAGCTACAAAGTCAAGCACTCAAAACTGCGGAACATAACCTGTTGGTCCATGACCCCAGGGAAACCAACAGCGTCATGATTAGCTGTGTCTCTGATGCGAACCCTGACTATTTTGAGTCTTTTCCCCCAAGAGGGATTTGAACACATGGTCTTTGCTGCTGGGTCCTTAAGTATCTCCTTTTGTCACCAAATACTACTGTGCTATCTTCTTTCCTGAACGTATGAGCTCATCCTTGCTTCCTTTCCCCAGCCTAATTGGGGTTATGATCTCACCTACCCTCCTCCTCCCTCCCAGGCCTTACCTCCTTTGCCTCATATCACCACTACCCCAAGGACCCAGGTGTCAATAGGTCCTGACGTCTGCTTGTTTTTTTAAAAAAATGCTGTTCCTTAAGTATGTTACGAAAATAAGTATCTTCTTTGCCCCATAAAATACTACATTCAAACTTGGGCCCTATCAGGAAAGTGACTGTACTAGTATTTTCTAGAATTTATTTATTTCTCCTTTTCTTCAAAGAGCAATAAAATTCTGCTGACCTCACACAGACTTTGTGTTCCCTAGTCTGATGAAACTTCTTTTCCTCCCGTGGACCACCTTCAATTTGCCTTCTTACTCATTCCCTTTCTTTCTTCCTTTGCCAATGGCTCCTTTTCTTTGGTAGGGAGGTTCTAGGCACCACTTCTTAAGATTCTGGTTCCCTTCCCCAAAACATGCCTCTTTATCGCTGTCTTAGGTCTATGTGATTCATAAGGAAGTTCTCTCTCCCCTTTCCCTATCACCTTTCATACACGCTTTTGTCCACTGTCACAACTTATCATTTTGGTCTGAATACTTGGACACCTATGAAATTTGTCACCTATTTCTTCCCATCAGGCTTCAGTTCTCTGGCTCTGAAAAAAAGATTTCTATGATTATTACACTCTATTCTGTTTTTCCACTGTTGATTCCAGATGTTTTTCTGCACACCTCTATTACCTGAGCTTCCAGTGGTGCTTCTGAGAAGTTGTAATAAGAAGCAGTGTCCTCCCCACTGGCTTGGGAGCCTAGAAGACAGAAGCAGGAATAGAGTAAGCGGGAGCCTAGCCTCTGATCATCCCAGGATCGTGAAGAAAGTGAATTCTAAAGTCACAAGGACATTAAAGTCCAGGAGTCCCTGCCTCAGCCTCTTCTCTAGGGGTAACAACACATTAAATTCTAATTTGTAGGAAGACATTTCTGGGGAAAAAAATTTCCAAGTGTCAAACATTACTGTTTTCCTTAACATCGTATTCTTCATTCTCTACCTGCAGCTATTCCACCAAAGGCTAAATTTATTTCCAATCATAGTTGCAGGTAAATGCACAAAGTAGAAGACTCAGCATTGTCCCCATGTGAATAAAGGGAAGCAGGAAAAAAATCAGTCTCACGGATTTCACTTTTATTCTGGGCTAATGAAAACATAGATGTGGAGGTTATTTAAATGAGAAACGAGGCACTGGAGGAAAAAGAACAATTATTTATGTTTCTGGGGCAGAAAAAGAGGTCAAGGCAGAGTCACTCAAAGGAAAGCCTTATTAACAAATTTCCAGGGTTTAAAAAAAAAAAAAAAACAGGCTTCTGTGTGTGTGTGTAAAATTTCTAAGTGACAGCTTTGTACCAAGTGCTGAATCAGGTGTGACAGAAACTGAAAGTACTGCCTTCATCCTCAGGTACAGCAACAGTGGGAAACAAAATTGCCAAACTGTCAACATCTGAATCTACACCTGTCAGAAACATTAGGCACTGAAGACCAGAGCCTTAATCTCTGAAAACAAAGGAAGTAATATTGACCAGTACTTGTAGAAACTGTTGATACTACCCATTGTGCTTTCCAAGTCCTACAGAATACTGCAAGCCTCAAATCAAACTGAAGGTATTTCTCCCTTAAGGTCGGCAAGGTGCAGATATATCAAAAAAAAAAAAAAAAAAGAAGAAGAAGAAGAAGACAGGAAAACAAGATGGAAAGACAAATTCTTCGTTCCTTAAGCACAAAGATACACAGAGGACACAAGTCTTGCATTCCTTCTTTGCCAGCACTTCCAGTAACTGAAAAGCTGTTAGCTTTCTCTTGTCATTTCCAACGGAAAGCGGGGTCACATCTTCAATTCTAGAATGACACTTGCCTCTCACGACTAAAACATTAAAGAAAGCCTGCCTCTGGGTCACAGAGGGGTTAGCCAAACAGAGGCTGACAAAAGGACTGAAAGAGGCAAGAGGCCTGCGGGAGTAACAGAGAGCCAGACTGTGTACCAGGTTCCCACAACGCAGAACACATTTTGGAATCTGAAACGTTAGCCTCTTAAGAGGCTCAATGAGGATTTCACAGGGCAAGATGCAGCCTGTGGCCCTAACGGAGCTAACGGGAAAGGAGGACCATTCCGGAGAGCTGCGGGAGCTGCCAGCATAGCCCAGAATCAAGAGGTTGAATCCAGCCCCAGACTCGAATTCGCTGAGGGCGAGGAGCTTAGAACAGACAGGGGCTTAAGGCTTCCCTTGATCCCCCAATCACTGCCCCCAAAGGGGTAAGGCCCAAAATTGGGAATTCTGCGTTTAGAGAGTTGGCGGGTCGACCTTTCAAGCAGAGGAGTAAGGGCGAGGCCCCGCGGGCGCTGCTTCCTTGTTTGGGGGCCCCTTCCCGCCCCGAGGACTCGGACAGCCCGAGCCGCCAGGACACAGCCGCAGGGGCGCAGGAACCTGAGGCAGCTCTCTGGGCTGGGCCGGTGAGAAGCGATCCGGGGTCTAGAGGAGGCCTCTTTCGCTCCCTAGGTCCGCGGGGCAACGGGCTCTGGGGGGCCACTTCCTTCAGAGCACCAAGCCCAGGCCTGCTTGGCCCCAGTGAGGTCGGCGGCCTCAATCCAGGCGACACTCACCGGCCCATCTCACGGCGCTCCCCGGGCTCCTCCCGCTGGTCCCGGAGCCGCCGCAACAGCGGCCGCCGCCATCCCCGGCCCCGGAGCCGCCCCACACCCAGCGCCCCCCCAGCCGGGCGCCCGGAGATGGCGTCAAGCGCGCCCCGCCCCCGGCGCGGAGAGATGACGCCTGGGCCCCTAGTCGGAGAGCGACGCCCAGGAGTACCCTCGAGGGCAGGGGGCTGGCTCCCCGCCTGTCACTCCCAGCGCCCCCTCTGGTGGGAAAACGAACTCCTCTCCCTGGGGCCGGGTCACGTGAATAGGACTGGGCCCGGCCTGCACACCCTGACCCCACAAAGACCCAGCAGTCGCTTACTCCATTCAATTCTGGGAGCTCCTATACAGAACCCCGAAACGTGGCCATCTGTGACTCGCGTTTCCTGGACCTCAGGAACTGACTTTGTGAAACCTTCTCTTGGGAACCTCGGGGAACACTGAGGCGACCCAGGTCCGGGAGAGTATTGAGATTCCCCTTAGAGAGCCAGGATGGAGAGAGGAGCTCTTTAAGAGTTGAGGAATGTCTCTGAGGGGGGACGAGAAATGGACCGGAACCAGGATCTAGGGGAAAGTGAAATTAGTGACTTGAAAGTCTGTGAAGAATGAGAGGATAGGGGTTAGTAGAGTGGGAAGCAGCTTAGCGGGAAGAGGGCTTGACTACTAGATGAACTGTTTGGTCACCAATCATTGCCAATTAACCTGTGGACTTGATAGTAATATGAACATCTGATTAACTTAAGTGAAAAAAGGGAATTCCTTGGTGGCTCGATAATTAGGATTCTTGGCTTTCACTGAGCAGGAAACTAAGATTCCGCATGCTGCAAAGCCCTGAAACGTGGCCAAAATAGAAAAAAAAAAAAGAGGCGGGGGCAGGGGGGGACACCAATTGATTTATGCTTTGATTACAACTATGTAAAAAAGTAGTTCTGCATACAGACAAAAGCTGAACAGAGGGGAAAAAAATAACTATTGGAGAGGCTGGATTCTGAGTAGATTTTGTTCCTTTTTAGTTTCTGCAAACTTTGTTCAGTAAATACTCACTGATTTTTGTTCGATTTTGAAAGTACTACTGGCTGAGCTCTTGGTATTAAGCCTTTGGAAAATCGTTTTACCACTTTAGACTTCAGTTTCCTTTTCTGTGAAATGAAGAGCTTGAAACTGGGTGAAGCTGCTGCTACTGAGTTGCTTCTGTTGTGTCTAACTCTGTGCAACCCCATAAGACGGCAGCCCACTAGGCACCCCCGTTCCTGGGATCTCCAGGCAAGAACACTGGAGTGGGTTGCCATTCCCTTCTCCAATGCATGAAAGTGAAAAGTGAAAGTGAAGTGGCTCAGTCATGTCCGACTCTTAGCAACCCGTTGGACTGCAGCCTACCAGCCTCCTCCATCCATGGGATTTTCCAAGCAAGAGTACTAGAGTGGGTTGCCATTGCCTTCTCCCGAACTGGGTAAAGGGGCCGGAGTAAAACACAGATAGAAGAAATCATGAAACATTTTAAGTGAAAAAATAAGTGAAGATATACATTGTGAGATCATGTATTTATTTTAAACAACATATTATAATGTAACAGTTGCATATATTTATGTATTTGTACAGAAGAGGAGTGGTAGGGTATGTATCAACTAGTTAACATTGGCTATCTCAGGAGAGGAAAGTGGAACTGGGTGGTGGCCAAGAGGAACAAAAGAGACTTTTTGTTATTGTTTCGATTTTTTTAATGAGAATATTACCTTAGAAATATTAAACGAACAAGTTAAAATACAAATAAGGTATATGATCTCTAACATTCTTTCTAGGAAACACTTAGGCCTCAAATTTGATATTTTCTTACCTGGGTGGGCCCAAAGAATTATCAAAATTATTGAACACTACACACATACACACACACACACACATGCACATGCACGTGCGCACACACACACACACCCTTACACCCAAATGGGTAAAACATAGTGATACTACTGATTTGTAGCCATCTAAATCAGCAGAGAACTTTGCCTTGTGAATATTAATATTATACATAACAATTATTTTCTCAGTTTGGCCAAGAAGGAAGTCCTGTGGTTACTCAGGAACCCTGTTTTAGTGCTGACAGAATGGTTTCTGCTTCATTTCTTTGCTCACAAAACTGGCATTGAAACTGCTAAGATAAAAGCCTTTGGACTATCAAAGTGTATTCAACAATAGCGTTTCTCCCAGATCAAGATATGCAATCAGAGACCTGGTTTTCAGGCAAAATTGATGCAAGCAAAATGTTTTTTGGCTGCCAGACATTAACAGAATGACATGGTTCAAAGATGTGTGTCTATTTTTGTTAAAGGATGTTCTGAATGGTGAAACACTAGTGATTTCCTGGTTTGATGCTGCAGTCCCAAAAGGGTAGGTCATATCTGTTGTATCTTCTTCTAGAACTCTTTACTCCAAGCAAGCCTCATTTCTTTGGTTGTACATACTGATGGTTGTTATTTAGTTGGTAAGTTGTATCTGGCTCTCTTGTGACCCTATATACTGTAGCTCGCCAGGCACCTCTGTCCATGAGATTTCCCAGGTAGGGTACTGGAGTGGGTAGCCATTTCCTTTTCTAGCAGATTTTCCCGACCCAGAGATCGAACTCTCATCTCCTACATTGGCAGGTGGATTCTTTACCACTGAGCCACCAGGGAAGGCCCACAGGCAGGGTAAGCTCAGACAACTATCCCAACTATTTGTGATGCTAAGGAATCAATCAGAGATAACTTTGAGATAAAAACTTGGGAAACCATGTTTGTCACAGCAAGAGGAGTAGGTGGCTTTTTTTCATACCGTCTTGTCTTCCTGCTTATATGCTCTAGCATGCCAGGATGTCGTTTTAGGAAAGGAACTTCTATCCTTAGATCCTATGGCAGAAATGACAACGAATCTTAAGCATGTACTGAAATTATAGAATCCTTAGCGATTTGACTTTCCCTAGAAACATGTTGGTTCCTGATATTAGATTATTCGGGAAAGTTTTCTAATTGTTTCCAAATGTGGGAATGTGCAGTCTTCAGGCTTCTGTTTCATCTACTTCCCTGTGTTCTCATTTCCACATGCCTTTAATGTTAGGCAACCTCTCCAGGTTCCAATGGGGATTTCCCTTACAAATTCATTAACATTTTATTTAGAAGAAGGTCTTATAACTTCTCCATAAGTGACTATTATGTCCTCTGGGGAGGAGAATATCCCTCTGTTATCTACTTCCTCAGACACTTGCCAGAGACTTTCACTTTTTGTCAAAAGTTTTTTTGTCAAAAACTTCCAGCAGAACTCTCAAAAGTTGCAGTAAAAACACTGACGATTAGAATAAACTGAAGGAGATCTAGCCCTTATTTGAACCACAAGTGTCGTATCTGGGGAACTGGTCCACAGAGAAGCAAGTGCATTCAGGCCAGTACTAAGCAGCCAAGAGCTCCTTACACAGGATTTGTTAAATAAATAAATGTGTGTGTGCTCAGTCGTGGCTGACTCTTTGCAACCCTGTGTACTGTAGCCTGCCAGGCTCCTGAATAAATAAAGTAGATGTGGAAAAATTAGAGCCTCTGATAACTCTCTCTTTGGCTGGGAAACTTTTCAGCAAGGTGATTTGCGAGCTGCTGTGCCTTATGGTGAAATTACATTTAGCTCTGCCTTCAAAGCTTATGCCCTTCGCAGACAACTTGCAGCTGGTTGTCAATCGCCTAGAATTCCTGGAAAAAAATTTTTTAGAGTGAGAGAGCATAGCAAGCTGCCCCTCAGATTCCTGCGCACTTCATGCTGCCACCTCCCAGTCCCATGGCATATCTCATAAGACCTTACTTAGCAACTCTGGAATTTAAAGGAATGTTCCTGAAGTGTTGGACTGAATATTACAGTGATCAAATTGTTTAAAAATTTTCAAACACTCTCCTGTATCTTCATTGTCTCAATACAAATCATGGTTTTGTAAGATGTTAAACCATGGTGAAAACTGGGTAAAGGGGGTCCTCTGTTGTTCTGTATTACTTCTTACAAACCACATGTTAACCTACAGTTATGTCAAAATAAAAACTTTTAACAAGAAGTTTCAGGCTTCCCTAGTGGCTCATTGGTAAAGAATCCGCCTGCCAGTGGCTCAATGGTAAAGAATTTGCCTGCCACAAATTGAGTCCCTGAGCTGGAACAATGCCATGTGACTATGCACCAAACTATTGAGCCCAGGAGCCACAACCACTAAGCCCACATGCTACAACTACTGAAGCCTGTGAACCCCTAGAACCCATGCTCAGCAAGAGAAGTCACTGCAGTGAGAAGCCCATGTACCACAACTAGAGAGTAACCCTCAATTGCTGCAACTGGAGAAAAGCCCATGCAGCAACAAAGACCCAGCACAGCCGAAAATAAATAACATTTTTAAAAATATATATAAAGAGGTTTCCAGGGAATCCCCTGGTGGTCCAAGGGTTAGGACTCTGCACTGCCACTACAGGGGGCTCAGGTTCAATCCTTGCTCAGGGAACTAAGATTCCCAATATGGCCGAAAAAAGGAAAAACATTTCCTAAGGGTTAAGATGCAATTTATGTCCAAATGACTGGACTTCTTTCCCTCCACCAAAGCACAGTGCTTTAGCTAGCCAAGCCTTTTTTAGATATGTAATAGCTATTAAGTTTGAGCTCCTGGACAAATTTTTCTGAAAGAGCTTCCTTAGCTTTTTTCAAACCACACAGAAGATGCTCTTTCTTCTATCAGGTGACAGCTTAAGTCATGTTATACCCATGAATATGAGTAGTAGCTGATTTCTGTTGTCTTCTTTCTGTAATTTATGTTGCCTTTTGCTCTTTCTTTATTCCAGTGGGTCACATGTGCCGTGACCCACTCAGTAACCTGAGAAACTGAGGATCTCTGATTATGAGAAGGGTTCAGGTGAAATCAGTAATGCACATAAACACAGTTTTCTCAATGCTGCATAAATAGTGCTATTTATTATTGAATTGCTATAGTCTATTAGATTATGGTAGTGGAGAGGCAGATATTACCCAAACTTTCAAACTGATTTTTAGGCATTCTTTAACCAAATTTTGCAGAGGGTGTTTGGGTATTACTTATATAAGGAACCTATGGAAAGTATTCAAAACAAATGACGTATAGAGAAATCCAGTGGTACTCATTATTGTGAACAAAGAGAATGACATTGATGGTGTACACAGAACTTGTGAACTTCATCAACTGTATATCCAAGCGTCCTTCAATTCTGACAATCAGGGATACATATTGGTTTTTTCAGTTTTTTGTTTTAAATAAAAACATTATTTCACACTATGTTGTATGTGGCCCTATTTATTAAAAAACTCCTCTTTGTCGGTTCATTTTCCTAAATGCATGCTTTGTGCTGCAGCAGAGCAGGCCCAGAAACTAGGAAAGTGGCGACTATCTGGCCTCTGGGAAAGAGGAACAAGCTCGGATCAGAGCACATTACCTGATAAGACTGCCCCTGGAGGCCATGGAGATCTTGGAACTGTACTGGAGACCTGCTGCTGGCTTACTTTAGCTTGATCCAGGGCACAGAGTGAGACCTATTGAACTTGCATCATTTGTCAGGCTCAATAAAATTACAAGGCATTTCTGCCACCTAGTGAGGGCGGCACTGGGCTCTAACTTGTGTGCGCGCTCAGTTGTGTCTGGTTCTTTGTGACCCCATGGACTGTAGCCCACCAGGATCCTCTGTCCATGGAATTCTCCAGGCAAGAATACTGGAGTGGGTTGCCATGTCCTCCTCCAGGGAAATCTTCCTGACCAGGGACTGAACCCACATCTCCTGCACTGTCAGGCTGACTCTTTACCACTGAGCCACCCGGGACGTTGGGACTGTGTCAAAAAAGCACTGTCTCCACTTAGCAGAGAACTAGTCTTTGACAAGACTATGTCAGCCCACAGAACAATTTTTAAAACCAACTAGCGGTCTTTCCCCACCCTGAGCTGTAAAGATGTAGTATAAATGTGTAGAAAAGTTAGGAAGTACAGACAAAAAGAATCTGGAGATAAGAATTTTGGTATATTTCTTTCAGTCTGTATATTTTATCTGTATGCATCTCTGTGTCTGTATATATACTTATATATACCAATAGAAACATACAGGTTTGTGTGCGTGCATGCTTAGTTGCTAAGTTTGTCTGACTCTTTGTGACCCCATGGACTATAGCCTGCCAGGCTTCTCTGTACACAGAATTCTCCACGCAAGAATACTGGCGTGGGTTGCCATTCCCTCACCATGGGATCTTCCCAACCAGGGGTTGAATCGGGTCTTCTGCATTGAAGGCAGATACTTTACCAGCTGAGCCACCAGGGAAGCCCAAGCATATATGTTCCTAAATATAACTGGCCTAGTAATATGAAAGAATCTAACCAACTTAGAAGTTTCAAATTTTGAACATCTTAATCATGACCACATACGTAACTGAGGACTGATACTCAGCTGGGACACAGGGAGGTGGCCTCAGAAGTTGTTTTCAGGCGGGTGGACACTCTCATCATTCAGTGTGTCCATTCTGATTGGACAGAGCCTTGTTGAATATGTTGACTATTACTTCTGATACAATTCAAAATACTTATCATAAAATCAGATAATACTAATCAGAAAATTAAAATAGTTTTTCTTGTGTTTATTTTCTTCCTCTTATTCTATTTGGTTCCCTCACCCTCGGATAAGGCTGCCTTATGATACAAACAGAGCATCTCTTTGTTGTTGCTAAACTATACATCTTTTAAAAATTATGCATTTTGCATAACAGAAACAAGAAAAATGAAGAACTATGATTCAGAACTGAAATACTACTTAAAATCTTTTTGTTTCTTTCTTTGTAGGTATGTGTGTGACCAGATTTGTTCTGTTCTTTATTTTGCTGATGTGTAAATTGAATACGAACACTCAAACTCAGGTTCTAGTGCAGCAGTACCTATAGACATGGCTAAGAACTATGTGTGTGCATGCTCAGTCCGACTCTTTGTGGCCCCATGAGCTACAGCCCACCAGGCTCCTCCATGGGATTTCCCAGGCAAGAATACTGGAGTGGGTAGCCTTTCCCTTCTCCAGGGGATCTTCCCCACCCAGGGATCAGACCCTCATTGGCAGGCAGGTTCTTTACCACTATAATGTGCCATTTAAATCCAAACCAACCTTTATGGTGAGTACTTTCGAAAAGAGAGAACTTACTTAAAGCTAAGATTTTTATTGTGCACTGGATTTTTTTTTTTTAACTTAAGAATGTGGCTTCCAGAGTTGTTCTGGCAGGATTGTAAAAGGGTGACCTCTGCACCTTTTCTCCACCCACATACTTTTTCTAGCAGAGATGGACTTCTACAGTCAGATGACCCTTCTATTTAATAAGTTGTTAGCAACAGAGGAGAAAACAAAGATGAAGGTATCTAAAGTGTTATGCCCAGAAGCATATTTAGTTCTTAAAATCTCTTTATCTGAGCATTATTTTACATTTTAAAAAATCTACTATTTTTATATATTTTTAAAAATATTTATTTATTTTTGGTTATACTGGATTTTGGTTGCTGCTCACAGGCTTTCTCTAGTTGTGCCGCATGGGCATTTCATTGTGGTGGCTTCTATTGTTGAAGAGTACAGGCTCTAGGGTGTGCCAGCTTCTGTATTTGGGGCATGTGGGTTCAGTAGTTGCAGATCACAGGTCCTGTTGCCCCATGGCATGTGAAATCTTCCCGACTAGGGATTGAACCACATCCCATGAGCTGGCAGGCAGGTTCTCAGCCACTGGACCACCAGGGAAGTCCTATATTGCATTTAAATATAGAGCTCTTGGAATAAAATCTACAAGATCCAAAGGCACAAGGTACCATCATTGAACTCAGCGTTTGAGTTCAGTAGTAAAAGGACCCTTATTTAGATCCAGCATTTATTAACTGTGAGATTTCAGGCAAGTGACTTACCCTCACAAAGACTCAGTTGTCTGGACTGCAAGAAGGAGGGTAATAACATTTTAAGAGTTATTAACAGATCTCAAAAGCATGTTGAGATGATTAAATGAGCTAGTATGTATAAGGAATTTATATGCAGGGCCTGGCACAGAGCGAAAATAATCAAGTTTTGCTTTTCATCCTCACATCATTATCACAAAGAATGGATTAAGCTTCCAAAAGGTGGTCATGAATTTTTTAAGGGCAGGAGAACTTTCTCCTTAATACCTTCAAATTGATAGCATGGACCATGTTGGACTGTGGTTAAAGGGCACACTTGTCTTTTCTGATGTTTTGCTTCCGATGGTTTCCTGAAAAGGGCTCTTTTACTCTTTTTTTTTTCTCTTCCAAAGAGTTATGTGGTTTGTTGAAAAATGACATGTAAAAAAAAAGTAGACAATACAGAAAGGGACTAAGAAGAAGAAAAAGCCACATGAAATGCTACCGAGGTTGTGCCTAACAGCTCAGTATCTTCCTCCCTATTCTCTAGGTGAACTCATCCAACACTGTGGGGTTTTTTAATTTTTTATTAAAAAAATAATTTGTCTATTTTGCTGTGCTGGGTCTCAGTTGCACATGCAGTGTGTGGTAACTCGTTCCCTGACCAGTGGTCGAACCCAGGCCCCCTCACACTCCCCCAGGGAGTGTGATGTCTTAGCCTTTTGACCTCAAGGTAAGTCCTCAACATTGTGGCTTTTACCCCGCTTTGTGGTGAGGACTTCAACATGCATATCACTAGCTAAGGTCTCTAGGCTGATATGAATGGCAACTGATGTACTTGCCTGCCTTCCTGATATCTCCTTGGATATTTCAGAGGCATCTCAAACTAACGTGTCCCGAAGTGCTCTTCCAAGAACCTACTGATTCTACAGTTAATGGTGATGCTATGCTAGGGACCTCTCTTTCTTGACTCTTCTCTTTCTCTCAACCTGACTGTACCCTGAGCTAACATGGAATCATCTCTGGCCTGGATGATTGCAATACCCCCTTAACTGGCTTTTCTGCTTCTACCCCTTTTTCCCCATAAACTAATGTTCAGTGTTTTCTGCTTCTACTCCTTTTCCCCATGAACCAATGTTCGGAGATCTGGCTAGTACCTTGATCAGGTTGTGTATCTCCTCTGCTTTTTAAAAACCTCCAGTGACTTTTTAATGTCATTTAGGATAATAGGCACCAGCTTTCCTATGACCCAGGAGGCCGCCCACGTCTTTTCTCTGGGCTCGGTCCCTCTGCTCTCTGCTTGTTTACTCTGCCTCGCTATACTGGCCTCCCTGTGCTTCTTCAAACACACACCTGCTCCCTCCTCAGGACCTTTGTACTTGGGGACTCTGTGTTTTCCAGCTCTCTGCCTCGTCCCCCCCCCACTTCCTTCTGGTCTGTACTCGAATGTTCTCTTCTCTGGAAAGCCCTCTGACACTACCTTCTCTTCCCTCTTCACCAATTTATATTTTTTCTCTATTGGTCTCTGAGATCTAACACACTGTATCCTTCACTTAGTGATCTCGTCTCTCACCCTGCAACATTAGCTCCATGAGAACAGGGAATTTTCTCTGTTTTGTTCGCTGTGGCATCCCTAGCTCTATGCCTGGTTTATATTATGTGGTCAACAGATTTTTGTCAAATGAATGAATAAATCCAGAGTTTACGGTGGCTAAAATATGAGAAACTTTTTGTACATTGTTGTTGTTTAGTAGCTAAGTTGTGTCCAACTTTTTATGACCCCATGAACTTTAGCACACCAGGCTTCCCTGTCCTTCACTGTCTCCCTGAGTTTGCTCAAACTCATGTCCATTGAGTAAGTGATGCCATCCAACCATCACACCCTATGTTGCCCATTTCTCTTGCCCTCAATCTTTCCCAGCATCAGGGTCTTTTCCAATAAGTCGACTCTTCGCATCAGGTGGCCAAAGTATTGGAGCTTCAACTTCAGTATCAGTTCTTCCAATGACATATCTATGCATATTGATATCTAGTTCTTAAATACTGGTGCACCACAATGTCTGACCTCACAGGTACTCAAAACATAGTCATTAAACAGAAAGAAGTATGTAGGCCAGAAAGTCTGCAGTTTGCTCTGTTATTCTCTTGCCCTAGACTCTGAGTTTCATGAGGGCAAGAATCATGTCTTTTTGGCTTGCTGTTTCTCCCCCTACAACCCCCTCAGGGCTTCTAATGGTACTTGGCATATAAAAGTGGTAGGCGATAAATAAATGTGTCATAAATTGAGATGCCAATGTGATTCTTGCCTCAGGCTGAAGGCCCAGCAGACTTAGTCAATATTGGACTTTCTGAGGATGTCAAGAGAGGTACTCTGGACAAAAGTGGTGGAACTGTCACAGGACAGGTGATCTACTTGGGGCATCGCCAGATTAGCACCAGGGCCCTCACCTGTGTCATCTCCAGCCCCTTATTTCTCATCCCTTCCTCCTGAAAGGTCCATATGGTTAGGGAAACTGAATCTGGAATGGGACTACAGATAGTGCTAGAATATATTTCTAAACGGGCTCTTGGATAGTAAAATGGTCTGTCCGAAGTTATGTTTTTGTTTTTGACCCCACCACGAGGCACATGGGAATCTTAGTTCCTGGGCCAAGGATTGAACCTGCATGTCCTGCAGGGTAAGCTTAGAATCTTAACTGCTAAACTGCCAGGGAAGTCCACTGTTAAGGGTTTTTTAAGGCTGGGGGGCATATTTGCAATCATATTGCTGATATTTGCTGATATTGCTGATATTTGATGTATTTTTATGATGAATTCATGAGAAAATAGGGCTATAGTCTTTTATCTACCTCTTGACAATACTACAGTAGAGACTGCAAAGAACATTTTTAAGAGCTGGTCTGTTTGAAGTGTTAATGTATAGTGATTTAGATTAGATCAGTTTTTCGAGAATGAAAGCAATTTTCTTTTATGTTGAAAATAATATAAAAATCACATTTGTGTATATAATTCTGGAGAAGTAAAAAAGAAAAACTTAAAGAACCATATACATTAATATTTTTACTCTTTGTTCCTTTGGTATGAAGAAAACAAAGAGAAATTGTTTTGTTCTTCTCTGAAGGCCCAGCAGACTTAGTCAATATTGGACTTTCTGAGGATGTCAAGAGAGGTACTCTGGACAAAAGTGGTGGAACTGTCACAGGACAGGTGATCTACTTGGGGCATCGCCAGATTAGCACCAGGGCCCTCACCTGTGTCATCTCCAGCCCCTTATTTCTCATCCCTTCCTCCTGAAAGGTCCATATGGTTAGGGAAACTGAATCTGGAATGGGACTACAGATAGTGCTAGAATATATTTCTAAACGGGCTCTTGGATAGTAAAATGGTCTGTCCGAAGTTATGTTTTTGTTTTTGACCCCACCACGAGGCACATGGGAATCTTAGTTCCTGGGCCAAGGATTGAACCTGCATGTCCTGCAGGGTAAGCTTAGAATCTTAATTGCTAAACTGCCAGGGAAGTCCACTGTTAAGGGTTTTTTAAGGCTGGGGGGCATATTTGCAATCATATTGCTGATATTTGCTGATATTGCTGATATTTGATGTATTTTTATGATGAATTCATGAGAAAATAGGGCTATAGTCTTTTATCTACCTCTTGACAATACTACAGTAGAGACTGCAAAGAACATTTTTAAGAGCTGGTCTGTTTGAAGTGTTAATGTATAGTGATTTAGATTAGATCAGTTTTTCGAGAATGAAAGCAATTTTCTTTTATGTTGAAAATAATATAAAAATCACATTTGTGTATATAATTCTGGAGAAGTAAAAAAGAAAAACTTAAAGAACCATATACATTAATATTTTTACTCTTTGTTCCTTTGGTATGAAGAAAACAAAGAGAAATTGTTTTGTTCTTCTCATCTTGCGAAGCTTTTCTGCCCCATGAAGTTTTCTTTTAAAAGATTTTATATTTCAACCATAGTTTAACTCTGGTTTTCCTTGTGAATTTATTTGCCTGAACCACTTTGTGTATTGCTCAGCTTCTACTCTTGGAATTCAAGTCTTCGCTTTACAAATAAAATGAAGAAAGCTTTATTATAGAAAATTTAAATGTACAAAATTAGAGCAAATAATAAAATGAGCTTTCATGTACCCATCCCTCAGTTTCAATGTTTATCAATATTCTATTGCTCTTATTTCATCTACTTACCTCTTCCTAACACTCTTTTTTGGAGACAAAAGGAATTTAATTCAAATCTCAAACATTACACTTATAATTTTACCTGTAAATACTTCAGTTTATATCTATAACACATATCTTTTACTTTCTCAATATGAAACAATGTTATTATGATGCCCGATATAATGAAAAATAATTCCTTACCATAATACTCACTATCTCAAAAATGCATTTTTACAGTTATTTTGTTGAAATCAAGATCCAAAGAGACCCACACATTGTATTTGGTTTATGTCTCTCTCTTTTTTTATTTTTTTGGCCACACCAGGGGGCATGCAGGATCTTAGTTTCCCAACCAGGGGATCAAACCCATGTACCTTGCAGGGGAACGTGGAGCCCTAACCAGTGGATCACCAGAGAATTCCTGGTTGTGGTTTGTCTTTTAAGTCTTTTCATCTCTAATACTTCCTTCTCATGTCTTCTTTTCTTTCTTGTCACTTATTTGTTGGAGAAAGAAACCTCTAATTTTCTTAAACTGAATCATCTTTCACAAGTAGCATCTTCACACTCAAAGATAACAGATTTTCTAATTCTTGTATGAGGCCATAGGAGATAGAAGATGTAAAACCCATCATTGCTTCGAAGGCTAATTTCTGCAAACAAACAAACATACACCCTTCACCTCAAATAAGAAGGAAGCTTGACAGTGTAACTTAAGTAATTTTAGGAACTATTTATTGGAGGCTTACTATGAACCAAATATGCACTTGGAACTCAAAAGTAATTGCTTCCCAGTCGTGTTTTTTCTTGCAGAATGACTCCTATAAGAAAAAGTGATTTGCTTCCTTCACTGGTTCTTGTGAAATAGAGGGAATGCTGGTAGAGGTTGAAATTGCTTAATATGCATGAAGGTATTTCAATTATTAAGACTATTCTGGGCTTCCTTGGTAGCTCAGCGGTAAAGAATCCACCAGCGAATGCAGGAGACATGGTTCAATCCATGATCTGTGAAGATCCCACACACCATGGAACAGCTAAGCCTGGATGCCATAACTACTGAGCCTGTGCTCCAGAGCCTGGGAACCTCAACTGCTGAGCCCGCATGTCACAGTTACTGAAGCCTGCACACCACAGAGGCCACCACCGTGAAAAGCCTGAGCACCACATCTAGAGAGCATCTCCCACTCGCCGCCCGCATCTCCCACTCGCCGCCCAACTAGAGAAAAGCCTTCGCAGCAATGAACACCCAGGACAGCCAAACAAACAATAACTAAATTAATTAAAAACAAAATAAAACTTTTCCTCCATTAGTGAGAGTTTATTAGTGGTTTGCAGTGCATTCCTTTCTAGAAGCTAACAGCTTTCAAAGTGGATGTGAATCTCAAAGAAATATTTAACACACACACACACACAAATGCTTTAAAACTACTACCAAAAAGAAAAATACAACCACACTAGATTATCCTAGCACATGTTTTGAAAAATTGTGCCTGTTTAGAGAGCACTTAAAGAACATAGCCACACAAATGTAACCACAGCTACCATTCGCATGATGGGAGAATTGTCCAGTTTTCCAGCCATGTTATATGCTGCACTCTCAAAAGTGATTACAGATTACTGTCTTTGAGGCTGGGGTTTCTTTCTGGGGAGCTGTATTATTGTGACCTTTAGTTACTTTTAGAAATGAACAAGTGCAGACTCAACCCTCAAACTTCTCCTAAGTCAGAATCTTCCTTAGTCCTGAACTGACTGTTTGGGAATCAGAGCTCCTGGGCACAGATTTTAATACGGCCACCTGTGTGTAGGTCTGAAGTTTTCTCTTTTACGATCCCTTCCATCTCTTGAACTTTATGGTTCTCTGCCTCTCCTGGGGCTAAGACACCTCATCTTGGCACTTCTTCAATCCCTGGATCATCCTCTTGTATGTGAGTGGCTTGGCAGAGGAATTTGGTGTTTCCTGAACTGGGTACCAGGAACTGGCTGCCCCAGTTACTGTAGCTGTCTCAACACTTCATGGACTGCTCAGACTAATTTTAAAGCATCTCAAAGGACTGATTGATTTTAGAGGAACATGGATGGTGCTTACACTTAAAGGAAAACCAAACCATTTTATTGTGAATTCTTCCAGGCAAATGATGGTGCCCATATTAAGGAAATAAAATTACTTGAGTAGGAAAAAAATGAGTCAGGAGCCCTGCTCAGTTTCTGGATGGTACGTCCATTTCTGGTGGTCTCAGTTTTTTTTTCTTCCAGTTTTACTGATGTATAAATTACACAACACTGTATAAGAAAAAGGCATATAGCATAATGATTTGACTTCTATACGTTATGAAGTGATTATCTTAATAAGTTTAGTGAACATTGATCATCTCATATAGGTATAAAATTAAATTGTTTTTCTTGTGATGAGAACTCTTAGGGTTTATTGTCTTAGCCACTTCATTATCATGTTAGGAGATCAGAGTTGGCTGTTAGAATATTAATTTTTACATCATTTCTGGTTTCTGTCATAACTGTAGGGTTGACTCCTAACACCTTTTCTCAGGAAAGTAGAATCTGTGATTAGGGACCACCTTAAAAGAATTGTAAAGAAATACTTTCTGTGCAAATATTACATAAACATCAGAGGGACTAATTTTACTCCACTTTGAGGGTTATTTATAGATTCGAGTGACTCAAACGATAGCAAAACAGGCCAGTAGAGCTGCTTCTTTGACTCACGTCAGTGTATCTTCTCTGGGATTGCCTCCCCTTTTCACTCTCCTTTCTAGGCTGTGCAGGAGCAGAAAGAGTTCCTTATGAAAGACTGACCACGTTTCTGTAAAAGAGGGCTTTCCCCATGCGCTGCAAGGTCATGTGGTTTCAGCTGCTGATACTGAATCAAATCATGCTGATACTTACAAATCCTGCTGCATCTAAGCCCAAGAGAATGGATCCTCTTCTAGTCCCATGGATTCTATCAGACATGCCATGTCTTCCAGAAGCTATCTTTTCACTGCTCAAGCACCTAGTGACCTCTCATATTTTTGCTTCTTTTGGAACTAGGACTTATCTGCTGAGTAGTAATACACTGATATTTTTCTGGATTAAAAAACAACAACCTGATTCCCTCAAGGAGATTGTAATTATCTGCAGGGTAGGGACTGTCTCTTTTGCAATGTCTATTACAGATTCTATGCACCCAGGTCAGTGTGTTGTAGTGGAAAGACTCAGGAAGTACATTAATTGAATGGTACCTGTATGGACTGAAAGATACATCCAAGGTTGGAAGATCTAGATTTGAATCTGATCTCTGCTGCATGAAGGTGTGACAGATCATTTAACTTTCGTGAGTTTCTGTTTCCTTATATCTAAAATAGGGATGATAATATTTATCCTAAAGGCAGCTAATATCTATTGTGCCCTTATATCTATTGGCACTTTGTGCCAGTTGCTGTTCCTAAGTACTTTAAATGTATCTGCTCATTTGATGATCACACCAGCCTTAAGATGCTGATGCTATTATTGGGGGGGGGGTGCATGTGGAGCCCCTTGGCACACAGGATCTTAGTTCCCCTACCAGAGATGGAACTCACACCCCCTGCCATGGAAGTGTGAAGTCTTAACCACTGGACTGCCAATTAAATCCCAAGATGTTGGTGCTACTATTAATTCCATCTTACAGATGGACACACTGAGGTTCAGAAATGCTCAGAGATGTTAGGTAACTTTTTGCAGGCCACACAATAAAGAGAGGAAGAGCAAATTTAAATCCAGGCAGTCTATCACCAGCAAACAACCTTTTTTTTTTAACGCTTTTAAAAATAACACTTTAAATTGATTTTTATTGGCTGTGCTGAGTCTTCATTGCTGGGCAGGCTTTTCTCTAGTTGCGGCATGTGGGGGCTACTTTCAGGATGTCACGCTCGGGCTTCTCATTGTGGTGGTTCCTCTTGTTGCAAAGCACAGGCTCCAGGGTTCGGGCTTCAGTAACTGAAGCTTCCAGGCTCCAGAGCAAAAGCTCGGTTGTGGCACAGGAACTTTGTTGCTCCGTGACATGTGGGATCTTCCCAGCTCAGGGATCAGACCTATATCTCCTGCACTGTTGGCCGGATTTTTTTTACCACTGAGCGATTAGAGAAGCCTGAAAACAACACTTTTAACTACTATGTCATTGTGTTTTTGCAGGATTTACCAGCTCGTGGTGGGTGAGGAGCAAATGAATCCATGTATATGAAAATATTTTTGTAAATTGTAAGACAACACACAGGGGCTTCCCTGGTGGCTTAGCGGTACAGAATCCTTCTGCCAATGTAGGATACATGAGTTCCATCCCTGATCCAGGAATATCCCACATGCTGTGTTGAGGCCTAGCGTCCATGCTCAGCAACAAGAGAAGCCAGCGCAACGACAAGCCCGCACACTGCAACTGCAGTATAGCCCCTACTAGCCACAAGTAGAAAAAAACCTGAGTGCAGCAATGAAGACCTAGTGCAGCCAAAAATAAATTAATTAATTAAAAATGTTTTTTAATCATTAAAAAAAAAAATCTCCCACCCAATTGTTATCTATTCCTAGAAGTTTATTGAATCCTTTCTGGCTATGGCTGTTTTAAAAACAAAAATCTCTTTTAGTATTTGGATCTATAAAAACTGCATTATAAGACTTTTTCCCCTCAAAATGTAAGGGGAAAAAAGAAGTCTTTTTTTCCAAATAAAAACACAATATGCTTTTTGAAAAGAAATATAATAAAGATAATAAAAGTCCTCTATAATCCCACCATCCAAAGATGATCATTTTTACATTTTAGTTTTATCCTTCAACTCTCTGCATATACACACTTTTTGGCTTCCCTGGTGACTCAAATGGTAAAGAATCTGTCTGCAATGTGGGAGTCCTAGGTTCAATCCCTGGGTCAGAAAGATCCCTTGGAGAAGGAAATGGCAACTCACTCCAGTAGTCTTGCCTAGACAGAGGAGCCTGATGGGCTACAGTCTATGGGGTTGAAAAGAGTTGGACAGGACTGAGTAACATTTTCACTTTTTTCACTTCATACTTTTTACAAGCTCATTTTATAATACCATTCTGTAATCTTTTTGAAAACCTGACGTACCATGCTCATAAAGATAGAGTTGGAGCTCCAGTTTTATCAGTAGCATGATATTCCACTTTATTGATTTGCTGTAATTTATTTATCTGAAATTTGAGATTACATTTGAATAGGTGGGGAATAAGTCTTCTCAATCTTTAATAGCTAGCCACAGAGACCGAAGATCTCAGGAAAATAATCGTGCTATATGTTGGGTCAATTGCTTTTAATTTTCAGTTGCATTAGGGGAGGAGTTCTGATGCTGTAAAGAGCAATATTGCATAGGAACCTGGAATGTCAAGTCCCTCAATCAAGGCAAATTGGAAGTGGTCAAACAAGAGATGGCAAGAGTGAACATCGACATTCTTTTTAATGTTCTACCACTTGCCATGGTAGAATAGAAGCTCCTTCCTGTTTCTTAAGAAGCTAGTTTAACTTTCCTTTTGTGGTTTACAATGGGAAACACTTAAATTCAATTTCTAGGCAAATTTTTGTGACTTGCAAACTGTTTTGGGTAACTGTTTTGCAACCTGCAAACTCCTTACTTTCATGGGCGTTGCATATTGTACTTTAGCGTGTGTTCATGCAGTGAAACAGTGAAATCTATGTTATGGCATGATTATGATTTCTAGTTTTACACTTTGCTTCCTCCCCTGCGGCCCAGTGGTAGAAGAATCTGCCTGCAATGTAGGAGACTCCAGTTCGATCCCTGGGTGGAGAAGATCCTCTAGAGCAGGAAATGACTACCCACTCCAGTATTCTTGCCTGGAAAATTCCATGGACAGAGGAGCCTGGTGGACTACAGTCCATGGGGTCCGAAAGAGTTGGACAGGACTGAGCTGCTGAGTTTTACACTTTGCCTCCCCTATGATCAAGAGCTGCACTGTGCATGAAGGGGATATGAGGCAACTGAAATCCATAAGCATTCTGCTCCCCAAATTGTTTGCGCTCGGTTTATAGCACTCTGAGTGTGGGGGAGGGTGAGTGAGTGTGTACCAAAGAGAGGAATCCCAGTGCGGGAGGAAAGAAGGAGGGTCATTTAGCAAGTTTCAGCTTCTCTGAGCCTCAATCTCCTTGTTTGTAAAACTAAATTCCTACACTTGTCTAGTCTGACTCAGGAGGTTGTCTCAAGGGTCAAATTAGATTATATATGAAGATGGGATATCAATATTTAATAATAAAAAGTGATAATTACTATTATTAGGCCCTTGGCCTCCTTTCTTTATAGCTACTTGGCATGTCCAGTAGCTCAAGAACGAAATTGCACAGACGGGGCTACTCAATTCAATTTTTGTTAACTGTTTTGAAATTCCCTGCATGAAAATGACTAAGAACAAAAAGTAGGACCTCCTGCCTGTGACAGGTCCTAAACTCAAGATTTGTGGTTAGTTCTGTTCTCTTTGTCATCTAGCTAGGTGCTCTGCTTTATTCACTTTCGGGAATACTTATTGCCATTTCATATGAAGGAATAGTAGGTCACCTTTTCTTTGAAAGGGCAATGGTATCTTGGCTCTTTTTATGTTCACATGGAAAATATTCATGTCAGGTGTTGATAATTATTTATCAAGCCAAGACCTGTATGGTTGGGCTATCTTCAGCTTAGGTCATTGGTACATGGAGTTACATGGAAAGCCCATTCTGGAATGGTTTTAGCTACCACTAGTACAAATCTTTTCCATGGGGATGGTCTTGATCCCTGTCTCCTGTACAATGTCGTGAACCTCTGGCCATAGTACATCAGGCATTCTATCTATCAGATCTAGTCCTTTAAATCTATTTCTCACTTCCACTGTATAATCATAAGGGATTTGATTTAGGTCATACCTGAATGGTCTAGCGATTTTCCCTACTTTCTTCAATTTGAGTCTGAATTTGGCAATAAGGAGTTCATGATCTGAGCCACAGTCAGCTCCTGGTCTTGTTTTCATTGACTGTATAGAGCTTCTCCATCTTTGGCTGCAAAGAATATAATCAATCTGATTTCAGTGTTGACCATCTGGTGATGTCCATGTGTAGAGTCTTCTCTTGTGTTGTTGGAAGAGGGTGTTTGCTATGACCAGTGTGTTCTCTTGGCAAAACACTATTAGCCTTTGCCCTGCTTCATTCTGTATTCCAAGACCAAATTTGCCTGTTACTCCAGGTGTTTCTTGACTTCCTACTTTTGCATTCCAGTCCCCTATAATGAAAGGACATCTTTTTTGGGTGTTAGTTCTAAAAGATCTTGTAGGTCTTCATAGAACCATTCAACTTCAGCTTCTTCAGCGTTACTGGTTGGGACATAGACTTGGATTACTGTGATACTGAATGGTTTGCCTTGGAGACAAACATAGATCATTCTGTCGCTTTTGAGATTGCATCCAGGTACTGCATTTTGGACTCTTTTGTTGACCATGATGGCTACTCCATTTCTTCTGAGGGATTCCTGCCCGCAGTAGTAGATATAGTGGTCATCTGAGTTTTCTCTTTTGGGTGTTAGTTCTAAAAAGTCTTGTAGGTCTTCATAAAACCATTCAACTTCAGCTTCCTCAGCATTACTGGTTAGGGGATAGACTTGGATTACTGTGATATTGAATGGTTTGCCTTGGAAACGAACAGAGATCATTCTGTCATTTTTGAGATTGCATCCAAGTACTGCATTTCAGACTCTTTTGTTGACCATGATGGCTACTCCATTTCTCCCAAGGGATTCCTGCCCACAGTAGTAGATATAATGATCATCTGAGTTAAATTCATCCATTCCCATCTATTTTAGTTCGCTGATTCCAAGAATGTTGATGTTCACTCTTGCCATCTCGTGTTTGACCACTTCCAATTTGCCTTGATTCGTGGACCAAACAGTCCAGGTTCCTGTGCAATATTGCTCTTTACAGCATCGGACCTTGCTTCTATCACCAGTCACATCCACAGCTGGATATTGTTTTTGCTTTGGCTCCATCCCTTCATTCTTTCTGGAGTTATTTCTCCACTGATCTCCAGTAGCGTGTTGGGCACCTACTGACCTGGGGATTCCTCTTTCAGTGTCCTGTCATTTTGCCTTTTCATACTGTTCATAGGGTTCTCAAGGCAAGAATACTGAAGTGGCTTGCCATTCCTTTCTCCAGTGGACCACATTCTGTCAGACCTCTCCACCATGACCTGCCCGTCTTGGGTGGCCCCACAGGCATGGCTTAATTTCATTGAGTTAGACAAGGGTGTGGTCCATGTGATTTACTAGTTTTCTATGATTATGGTCTGTGTGCTGCCCTCTGATGCCTCTCGCAACACCTACCGTCTTACTTGGGTTTCCCTTACCTTGGACATGGGGTGTCTCTTCAGGTCTGCTCCAGGGAAGCACAGCTGCTGCTCCTTACCTTAGACGAGGGGTATCTCCTCACAGTTGCACCTCCTGACCTTTACCCTTTTCTTAATAACAACAGTGGCAAAACAGTCTGTCTTTCTCTCTCATTCTCCCATCCCAGTAGTTTTATGGAAAAGCTTCTTCAGTTTGAGGATTTTCAGGGTGGATTTTCAGGGCACCAATAATGCCCCCTCTCTCTAGATTGTCACCGTGCTGCTGACCGTGTGCATGGGAAGAGATGGGTTGATTGGACTGACCTTGAACTGTAGAGAAGGGAAAGGCATATGTGGCACTCTGACGGTAACACTGCCATGTGCATAGCTCGATAGGCAAACAGAGTGCTTTTACTGACCTGTTCTTAACTAAGAAGGAGCATTTTCTTTCTGTCCCAGATCTCCTTGGGCACTGGGCTCAAAAGAGGTCAATCTGTGGTATGTGCTGATCAGACAGCTTCAAGTGTTATTAATACCTTAATTGAGGGAAGTCTGTGTAACTTTTAATGATCTGTAATAGGGAAGTATCGTTACTCAATGCAAGGCAGTAAAGACTGTATGTAATACTCACGATGAACTCCTGTTTACTCTTTAAAAACATGTTGCATTTAGAAATAAATGCATTTAAGAGACTAGTCTGCACCTGCTTCTGGGTATAGCCTCTCCTTTTAGGTAGCAGCCTGTAATCCGAGAGCCCAATCTCTAGATTTTACTTTTTCCCCTCAGTGCATCTTTCAAGGTTGTCAGTGAGTAGTGAGAATGCATGGTTCAGTCACTTTTTCCTTCCTTCTGCCTCCCGGGGAGGAACGTGCAATATCCCAGAGGCTACTGCTGGGAGATAATCCACGGGCCAAACTGAAACGTGTCGTGTAACGTCTTCACAGAACAGCTTCTGTGTCAGTGTTTGTCTCATACGCTGTGGCATAGATGCTGCAACTGGGGCAGGAGGGCAGTGTGGTTACTGAAGCCTGGGATCATGAAAATCACCTGGCCGCGGTGTTTGTGTTTTCGTTTCTCTCTCCCTTTTTAATGGGGCTGTGCCGCACAGCTTGCAGTCTCATAGTTCCCCAGTCAGGGATTGAACCCAGCAGTGAAGACTTCGAGTGCTAACCGCTGGACCACCACGGGATTTCCTCTGCTTTTACTTCTGCAGCACTCTTCGACTTCAGTGAAATTGACGGCTTGCCTGCAATGGCTGGGAATCCGATCCCACTCTCGTCACCTCGTGGCTGCCGTGCAGAAGTGCATCTCCAGGCTCTGGTCTGTGTGGTCCTGCCTTTAAGGAGCAGTATTACCTTGGACCAGTCTTACCTTGGACCAGTCCTTCTCCTCCCTCAATGGAGTTTCCTTCTTTAGAAATGAAAGACCTGGACTTGAGTTGTTGAAATCCTTCCGTTATTAGATCCCTTAGGCTAACTCACGCTGCCACAGTGTATGACCTCCAGTTGTGTGTGGCTTTCAAAACCAAAGGCTTACTCTTCACCATCCTCCATGTCCCCTCTGTCCACTGCCGTCTATCTCTGGGGCTCAGATTAGCTGAGCAGCAGTGCCTGCTCGGATGCGGCACATCTCACGGCAGAGGGAGGCAGAACAGGGAGCCCGACACAGGCTGGAAGGCTTCTGCTTGGAATCCGCATGCACTGTTTGCTCCTCCACATCATTGACCCCAGAGCTAACCGCAGAGTTAATTTGGTAGGTGGCTGTGCCCCTCTGGGAGGGGCAGCCCCGTGGTGCGTTTCGGCAGACATTCAGAACAGTGACACTGACCTTTTGCCTTCCTGCCTCCACCATCCTTTGATTTTGGCCCAGGCTCTTGCCCTGTTTTTTGTAGCATAGCATGTGGGATCTTAGTTCCCTGACCTGGGATCGAACCTGAGCCCTCTGCATTGGAAGCAGAGTCTTAACCACTGGACCGCCAGGGAAGTCCCCCCAAGTCATATCTTAAAGCTTTCAGATCTTCATGTCTATCCTGTGTTTAAGGCATTTCTGCTGAACTTGGAAAGAATATTTCATTTGTGAGAGTTGGGGGGATTACTTCACAAGCAGCACGTACTCTGCCTCTGAGTTCTCTCGCCTTATCTGTGGTTCTGTGGTCGCGCAGTCCATGCTTTCCAGGCCAACACGTGGAATTTCTCAATCTGAGAACTATCAAGAGACCTGCAAGGGAAATAGACTTGCACAAGGGCTTAGATAGAGTCCTCATATGTGAGTTAAAATGAGAGATGAAAGATCTTAGCGGTACATCTGTAAACATTGGGGATAATGTTATGGGGTTTTGAAAGAGTCCTTTGATACCACTGGCAGAAGTACTGAATGCCGTATTGATTTAACTCACTGTGGGTTTTCTTAAAAAACTTTCTTTTCATAATCTTAGGGAGAGGAAGGAACATGGAAAAGTCACTTATTTTAATGAGTTTGTATAGAAAATATCCTGATGCTGGGAAAGACTGAAGGCAAAAGGAGAAGGGGATGACAGAGGAGGAGATAGATAGCATCACTGATTCAATGGACATGAATTTGAGCAAACTCTGGGAGATACTGAAGGACAGAGGGTCCTGGCATACTACAGTTCTTGGGTTTGCAAAGAGTTGGGCATGACTTAGTGGCTGAACAAAAACAAATTCAAGGCAGATGAAATCTCTAGGGATAGGTTCTCAGTGACTTCCAGTTTCCAGGTGTGATGTTTAATAGCACCAATTACCAGGAAGCCTTTGTTACTTTTCCCAGAGAAACCTGCATTCTATCCACAAATTACTATTCTCTGGAGATTCAAAGCAAAAAAACTTTGAAAATAGAAATGTTACCCTTATTCAACAAGCACAATTATGTTCACTAATTCTTACAGAGAAAGCAAAATCTTCGCCTAAAACCATTCGTTGGACCTCAGCAGTCAGATGGACTATTTCCAGGTCTTTGAATATAAAAATTATTTAAAAGTTTTCCTTGTGGGCTTGGGTTTTCAAAGAGGATCCCTTTGGAAAGTTGGCAAATACTTAGTTTCCTGGCACAAAGATTGGTTTTTTTCTTTTCCCCCTCCACCCAAAGCTGTGACAGGGTGGAGTGGAGTATACTTCCATGAAATTGCATGTTTCCAAAATAGGATTCACTGTTACATTTGACTTCTGTTAGAATTGAATCTCTAATCAAAAATAAGCAAAAACCAAACACTCTAGAAATAGAACTTCAGCTCATATTCTCTAATTTGGTCTTCATATAGGATAGGATTATTATATTTTATAAAAATGCCTTTTGAGCAGAAATGTAGCAAACAATCAGTTAACAAAGTGGTTCAGATTCCATTCCTGTGTCTGTGATCTCATGTAGTAATAGCCACAGTCTCAGATGGCTGTTGTACCGTATCATTAACGCTATTCAGATTCTCTTGTAGTCTGGATGCCTTCCAGGAAAGAGCACTGCATTCTCAGCTCCTTGGTTTAGTTTCCCAGTATTAGACCATGTTTAACCTAAAGGACCAGGAAAAATCCTGGTGTTCCTTGCTAGTGGATTGGGATTCGCTGTTGCCTAGCCTCAGGTGTGTAATAGAACCTGCTCATGTGTTTTATAGAAGGATAATTGTAGCTGAAAGTTGGGATCAGCAAGGTAAAAAAGAAATCATGACTATTTTTTAGCTGGATCCTGTGGATTATATTTCCCCAAGGTCTCAGCTGATCATTCTTTCCTCCAGGTGATGGGCAAAAAGGCTTCTAGCTGTGGTAGCTAATGCTAGGATAATACCGTTTACAATGCTTTTACTCACTGGCTCTTAAGCATTAAACCCGTAATAGTGCAATAGAGAGAAACCAGGCCAGCAGTGGCCCGAGAGATGATGAGCATCCTTGCGGGGCAGAGGCTGCCCTAGACTTATCCAGGAACTCTGCAGCTTCTAGCCGAGTTGGACGTACAAGGAAGTGCTTGATGACTATGTGTTAATATCCATGCGTGGAGCAGAAAATGTGTCGAAACCACTTGAGCTAGGATGGTTTCATGTATGTAGAAGAATTTCAAACATTATATGAATAGGAGGAGTAGGCAAGCTTTACTCTCCCTTCCCACCTTGGAACTGTGTCTTCTGGCTTGTTTGGGTTTGGGGTTTTGTTGATGTTGTTCTTGACGTGAGATTCCCATTGTAGCTTTCTTCAATAAACATTAACATTCCTTCCTATCCTGAGAGTCTGTTCTTGAGGTTTGGGGATGTTTTGTTTATTTGTTTTTAATATCCAGTAACTTTTCTGAAAAAAGCCACGGGTGGAGGGTTCTCTGGTCATAGGCTGGTTAACACTTCTCCTTATCCCTCTTTTCTTATTCCTCTAGTTTTGAAAGTGTGGTCTTCAGATTCTAAGCGACTCTTCTTTAAAGATCTATCTGCTTTCACACTGAATTCTTGCCACTTGAAAGATCTTTGATACCTAAGGACCCCCTTGTTTGCCTGAGTTTCCGTAGGAAGTGTTCTGAGAACCAGCTAGGTTATGAGCATGAAAGATCTTCCATGAAAGCGTTAGTTGTTCAGTTGTGTCCAACTCTGCAACCCCTTGGACTGTAGCCCGCCAGGCTCCTCTGTCCATGGAATTCGCCAGGCAACAAGACTGGAATGGATTGTCGTTTCCTTCTCCAGGAGATCTTCCCAACCCAGGGGTCGAACCTGGGTCTCCCACATTGCAGGTAGATTCTTTACTATCTGAGCCACCAGGGAAGACCCACCAGGTCCTAAGCATAAAAGATCTTCAGTAAGTCTTGCAAGCAATTCCTTAAGTCTCTTGAAGGAGGAGTTACCTTATATAAATGAGCAGACCTTTTACTGTTTCCTGGAGAACTGGCCCAGAAGCCCAAGAGAGGTGCCAGAGAAAAATCAAGAACCAGTCTGGGGACAGGGAAAGAGCGAGGCAGAGAGATACTGAGGGAACACCCTGAAGGAAGGGTGGAGGACACCCCAGGAGTCGTGGACTATAGCTTCGCATGAGAAGAAAGCTCCCGACGCCTGTGTCTCCTAGCTGTCTTCCAGGAGATGAACCAATAGTGTACATCAGTAGATTTTAGGCATGAAACTGTTGTGTAAGTAAGGGCTATAAAACCCCGGGCTTTGCTTGTATTGATACTTAATAAGGGTGCATGCTCCTTGAAACAACGGTGCTAGTGTAAAGCACTTTTGTTGGGGCTCTTGATTTGCTGAATGAAACCGTGGAACCTGTGATCCTTGGTGCTTGCCATGTGTGGGCTGGCTGTCCTTCCACTTGGAACAGGAGACATGCAGGCAAACAGCAGACGTGTGGATCCCAGGAATGTATGGGACTGTGATGGTAACTTTCCTTGGGTGGAACATCTGAAAAATATGCCTGAGCTTGGGGACTTGACCTGAGTGAACAATGAGGAAAAATGGAAGCTAGAGGTAACATGAAACATATTTTAACTCTGCAGCAACTCAGGTTTCTTAGGTCTTCAATACTTTGATCCGCTCTCATGCTGTTTCTTGTTAATTCGTGTACAGTTATTGCTTCAAAATATTTGCATTTACTCCAGTTCTCTCTTATGAAAAATGAGCAGGCGGGTCATGGCTTTCCCTTCCCCTTTTCCCGCCACCGTATGTTATTCCCAGAAGCTCTGTGAACAAAGAAACACACACACACACACACACACATACACGTAAGGGTGCTCTCTTCAACTTTACGGGATTTTAAAAAGCATCCTATCTAGTATTTGCGCCAAATTGTGCACACTCAAAGCAGCAGACCGCCACCTGAGTACCAGGAAAAGACTTTCAATCACAAGTTTCTAGATGTAACCTCTGTTCCTATTTGTTGAGATTTAGACTCCACGATGCCTTTAACCAGCTAAGAATACAATGAGTAGGTGAGGGCAAGGCTGTGTCCTCTGAATTCAGAGTGGTGAGTGGGTGCAAAGATTTTTTCTACACATACCAGGGACTTGTCTCTGAAAATCAGTGAAGATACTTGTTATGCACATTAATTGATTTCAGTTCAGTTCAGTTGCTCATTCGTGTCTGACTCTTTGTGACCCCATGAACTGCAGCACGCCAGGCCTCCCTGTCCATCACCAACTCTCAGAGTTTACTCAGACTCATGTCCATTGAGTTGGTGATGCCATCCAACCATCTCTTCCTCTGTCATCCCCTTCTCCTCCAGCCTTCAATCTTTCCCAGCATCAGGGTCTTTTCCAGTGAGTCAGCTCTTCTCATCAGGTGGCCAAAGTATTGGAGTTTCAGCTTCAGCATCAGTTCTTCCAATGAATATTCAGGACTGATTTCCTTTGCGATGGACTGGTTGGATCTCCTTGCAGTCCAAGGGACTCTCCAGAGTCTCCTCCAACACCACAGTTCAAAAGCATCAATTCTTTGGCACTCAGCTTTCTTCACAGTCCAACTCTCACATCCATACATGACTACTGGAAAAACCATAGCTTTGACTAAATGGACCTTTGTTGGCAAAGTAATGTCTCTGCTTTTTAATATGCTGTCTAGGTTGGCCATAACTCTTCTTCCAAGGAGCAAGCATCCTTTAATTTCATGGCTGCAGTAACCATCTGCAGTGAAAATGGAGCCCAGAAAAATAAAATCTGTCAGTGTTTCCACTGTTCTCCATCTATTTGCCATGAAGTGATGGGACCGGAAGCCATGATCTTAATTTTCTCAATGTTGAGTTTTAAGTCAACTTTTTCATTCTCTTCTTTCACCTTCATCAAGAGGCTCTTTAGTTCTTTGCTTTCTGCCATAAGGGTGGTGTCATCTGCATATCTGAGGTTATTGATATATCTCCGGCAGTCTTGATTCCAGCTTGTGCTTCATCCCGTCCAGAATTTCTCATGATGTACTCTGCATATAAATTAAATAAGCAGAGTGACAATATGCAGCCTCGATGTGCAGCCTTAATTGATTTAGTCAGCTGATTTTGACAGGAAGTCAAATTATTGACTCACTAGTGGACCCCCTGAGAGGTAGGGAAAATAGGGAAGGTTGGTAAAAGGGTACAAACATTTAGACAGAAGATGACTAAGAGCTGAGGAGCTAATGTATAGTGCGACTGGGGTTGATAACACTATACTGTATGTGTGCTCGGTCAGGTCTGACTCTGCGACCCCTTGGACTGTAGCCTGCCAGGCTCCTCTGTCCATGGGATGTTTCTGGCAAGAATACTGGAGTGGATCACCTTTTACTCCTTCAGGGGATCTTCCTGACCCAGGGTTCAAACCCTCATCTCCTGTATCTTCTGAACTGGCAGTCAGATTCTTTACCACTGCATCACCCGGGAAGCCCTGCTATACTGTATAAATTTATATAATTGTATGGAAATTTGCTAAGAGAATAAAACAATTTTTAACCAAGAAAATGTGAGAATAAATAATAAATAATATTCTCATATACATATGTATATGCTGCTGCTGCTAAGTCGCTTCAGTCATGTCCAACTGTGCGACCCCATAGATGGCAGCCCACCAGGCTCCCCCTTCCCTAGGATTCTCCAGGCAAGAATACTGGAGTGGGTTGCCATTGCCTTCTCCAATGTATGAAAGTGAAAAGTGAAAGGGAAGTCATTCAGTCGTGTCCGACTCTTAGGGACCCCATGGACTGCAGCCTTCCAGGCTCCTCTGTCCATGGGATTTTCCAGGCATGAGTACTGGAGTGGGGTGCCATTGCCTTAATGGACCCTGTAAAATGATTATGAATATTTTAGGTGAAAGATAAAATGGTGGTAGGAAAAATAGGTGGCTTTTCTAATAGATATTAAATTTGACTAGAAAAAATATTTAGATAACTCAGTGTCGGTCTATCTAATTTTAAGTAAAGGTTTTCCCACTGGAGACTTCCCTAGTGACTTAGATGGTGAAGAGTCTGCCTGCAATGTGGGAGATCCGGGTTCAATCCCTGGGTCAAGAAGATTCCCCTGGAGAAGGGAACGGCCACCCACTCCAGTATGCTTGCCTGGAAGATCTCATGGGTGGAGAAGCCTGGTGGACCCCCAAAGAGTCAGACACGACTGAGCGACTCACACACACTTTCCCACCAGAGGCTGACATGACTGTCTTTACCCTGTCCTGTAGACTCAAGAGGAAAGAAGTAGAGAACTGTTTTGTAGAAAGAACGAGATTCTTCTTCTCAAATAGGTGCTAGGTTGACATGTAATAGGCTTCCCTAGTGGCTCAGACAGTAAAGAATCCGCCTGCCGATGCAGGAGACCTGGGTTTGATCCCTGGGTTGGGAAGAGCCCCTGGAGAAAGGAATGGCTACTCCAGTATTCTCGCCTGGAGAACCCCATGGACAGAGGAACTGATGGGTTACATACAGTGCATGGAGTTACAGAGTCAGACACAACTGAGTGACTACCAGTACTACTGACATGTAATGATGTCCATGACATCAAGGCAGAGACAGCAATAATTTGCTCTCAGGATTGATTGCTTCTCTCTAAGACAGCAGGGTTTTAGGTCACTCCTAAGTTCCCTTGATTGACATGCTGAAGTTTTGAAGACGTTACAGATTGTGGTTACCAGGAGCAAAGAAGCTGTTAGCATTTGCCAAGATTTAATGCCTAAAACGTGTGACTCTTCTAGAGGTAGCTTGTTTTAAGAATATATTTAAAGGAAGTGGAGTCCTGGGATGTAAAGGTTTGGGGTAAGGAGATTTCAAAACGCTTAGGTAATTCTAATTATGATTTTATTGGCAAGGAAACAATAGCACTCTGTTAGCTTCTGAGAACAGTGGTCTGGTCTGAGGTTGATGTTGCATATGGACACAGTCTGTCTGTCTGCACTTTGCTGCTTTGAGGATGTACTTTGGGTTGGAATGCTCAGTGTCACATTTGATTAGATTTTTATGAGTCACAGATGTGGAGGGTGAGCCTGAGTCTGAAAAGCTTTATCCTGTCCATTAGCAGAATTCTAGATGATTTGGCCTGTTTGTCTTCTACCCTCTATAACCTTGGAATTTAAAAAGACAGTGTGTTCCCATAATTTTTTTTTCAGGAATGCACACTGTTGTGTGGATTTGGCAGCTGTGTGTTGTGGGTGTCCAGGTGTGCAAGAGTGCTCCCATCCTCCGTCTCTTGTTATGAAGAGCTGGTCCTTATCAGTAGTTCCTCCTGCCAGCCTGCCATGAAATGGTGTGATGAGAGCACTTTCGAACTCAGAGCGAAGGGGACGTGGCACCTGCCACATCAAATAAAGACAAACAGGGCAGAGGTCACTTTCCATCTTTTATAGACCTGACCTTTATCGACATCACCTGTGTATCCTGCTGTGTGCACAAGGGGTCATATCGAGAGGCATTCATGGCGTGGGAATATATTCCAAGTATGTGTTTTTAAGGTTATTTCTTCTTCTGTTTCCATGAATAGATATCAGTATTACCTGCAAGTCAAAAAAGACGTGCTTGAAGGGCGGCTGCGGTGTTCGCTGGAGCAGGTGGTCCGGCTGGCAGGCTTAGCTGTGCAAGGTAAGAGTGGGGACCGGTGCATGGCAATCCAGCTTGTCTTGAATGCTGGCACTGCTAACCTCTCGGAGGGAAAAGTTAAATTGACTTAAATGACCCCTTCGTAACTCTTTTTACATTTTGAGGTATCTTACATTAAAAGTACAGAGGTAGTGACTTTTGGTGGCAGGATGGTGGATTCCTCAAAGCCGTTCGCAAATTGCTCAAGCTTGTATAATTTTAGTTTTATTTGAAGAAATAGCAGCTTTCATCCTGCCTCTAATTAAAGCTCCATTGCAGGGTTTGTAGACCATTTTCTTAGAATTTTTCCACTGCTCAGTGTGGTCATATTTTGCGGCTTGATGTTATGACTGTGTGACTCTCATATCAGTTTCAAGTATGAGAGCTTAAGACATTATAGTGTACTTTTTTCTGACAGTTAAAGAGAGAAATTTAAAATGCAGTGTTGTAATGTGAGATATCTAATGTGTGTTAGAGTCATTTTATCTTTCAACCTACCCTACTTAACATCTATCTAGATCAATCAGACAGCTGTTTTTTTTTAATCTTCTGTAAATTTTTACACCTATTTGTTAGCACCCTGTGTAATCTTTTACATATATTTATACATTTTTCTTTATTGACTGGTAGCTTCATTGTCTTTAGTCATGTTAAAAACAAGAAGATAAAATACAAGTTTGTTTTTAAAAAGAAACATGTTTCCCTTGCAGTAGCGACTTTCCTTAAAATCAGATACCATCCAAATGTACCCTGTCAGCTGCAGAGTCCTTGCTGTGTGGATTGCTGTTTTAGAAGCTGTGAACTGAACTTCTCATCCCAAACTCGGCACTGAAGTTAAACTTTTTGGATTTAAAATGCCTAAAGTGGCAGCCTTTCCTTGGTGACTTTCATTCCTGGGATATTAATGGGTCAGCAGTTTGGGTTGGCCAAATGATACTTAACAGCTTCTCCCTGTGGATTGGAAGTCTAAAAAATATGTTATATCTCATCTGTTCACCTAAAGACTAGAAAGAGAAGGAGCAATGCCCAGACTGCATAACAGAACCATCAGTGGTTATAATTGAAAAGTCAAACAGTGGAGAAGATACCCTTAATGGGGAGATGAAAGGAAAGATCTGGTGGTTTCTCATCTTCCAATTGGGTCTTTCCTTTAAGTACTTCCTTTTCTTCTTTTTTTTTTTAACTCTTTTTTCCCCTCTCACTCTTCCATCATTGGGCTCATTATAAACATCTTGGATATTAGAGGACCTCAGTGATCACTTTTAGGCTGAAGGAAGTTGGTGAACTTACTCTGGGGTGCTTTTACTTGGATTCTTGACGTTCGCTATTCAATCTGATGAAATCCTCTAGCTATAATATTTGTAGAATATTTTTTTCTGAGAATTTTCATTGGGCAGTTAGAAAGTCACATCAACAGAGATATAAGCTGTGACAAGTATGATAACAGATGACTGATCTTGGAAATAGGCAGAGCTGTTGGTCTTTGGTATTTCCAAATGCCTCACCTCAGCGATACATGAACCGTGAATGTCCAGGTGTTCAAGCTGATTTTAGAAAAGGTAGAGGAACCAGAGATCAAATTGCCAACATCCGCTGAATCATTGAAAAAGCAAGAGAATTCCAGAAAAACATCTATTTCTGCTTTCTTGACTATGCCAAAGCCTTTGACTGTGTGAATCACAATAAACTGTGGAAAATTCTGAAAGAGATGGGAATACCAGACCACCTAACCTGCCTCTTGAGAAATTTGTATGCAGGTCAGGAAGCAACAGTTAGAATTGGACATAGAACAACAGACTGGTTCCAAATAGGAAAAGGAGTACGTCAAGGCTGTATATTATCACCCTGCTAATTTAACTTCTATGCAGAGTACATCATGAGAAACGCTGGACTGGAAGAAGCACAAGCTGGAATCAAGATTGCTGGGAGATATATCAATAACCTCAGATATGCAGATGACACCACCCTTATGGCAGAAAGTGAAGAGGAACTAAAAAGCCTCCTGATGAAAGTGAAAGAGGAGAATGAAAAAGTTGGCTTAAAGCACAACATTCAGAAAACGAATATCATGGCATCTGGTCCCATCACTTCATGGCAAATAGATGGGGAAACAGTGGAAACAGTGTCAGACTTTATTTTGGGGGGCTCCAAAAATCACTGCAGATGATGATTGCAGCCATGAAATTAAAAAATGCTTGCTCCTTGGAAGGAAAGTTAAGACCAACCTAGACAGCATATTCAAGAGCAGAGATATTACTTTGCCAACAAAAGTCCATCTAGTCAAGGCTATGGTTTTTCCTGTGGTCATGTATGGATGTGAGAGTTGACTGTGAAGAAAGCTGAGCACCAAAGAATTGATGCTTTTGAATGGTGGTGTTGAAGAAAACTCTTGAGAGTCCCTTGGACTACAAGGAGATCCAACCAGTCCATTCTGAAGGAGATCAGTCTTGGGTGTTCTTTGGAAGGAATGATGCTAAAGCTGAAACTCCAGTACTTTGGCCACCTCATGCGAAGAGTTGACTCACTGGAAAAGACTCTGATGCTGGGAGGGATTGGGGGCAGGAGGAGAAGGGGACGATGGAGGATGAGATGACTGGATGGCATCACCAACTCTATGGACATGAGTTTGAGTGAACTCCGGGAGTTGGTGGTAGACAGGGAGGCCTAGTGTGCTGCAATTCATGGGATTGCAAAGAGTCGGACACAACTGAGCAACTGAACTGAACACCTTATAATTACTTGTAGGAATTTACAAATACTTGTATGTGCAGCCTTGCCTTCTTGGCAACGTCTTTACACTGACCTTCTGTGTGGATCCCTTATTCTTGTACCTTAAAGATGTCTGGATCCATTTCTACCTGAAAGTGAACATTTAACGTGAAATTTAAATGTCATACTGTTTTGATTTTTTGTTGTTGAGAGCAAGTAGGATAAGATGTAAGACATTTATTGATTTATGATAGAGGTTCTCTGTGTTCATTGTACATGTGTTCAGACTTACAACTGTGAGATGAAAACAGGACAAAATGGAATTCAGGGCATCTTGTAACACATGGAGTTGTTTAGGAGGTGTAAAAATTTGCAGCGTTGCTTGCCAAGGGTGATTTACAGTGGGAATTTCCAGCTGCAAATATATGAAGAGATACAGATGGGTTTGGCTCTTCAGGTCTCAAAATTAACCTTGTGTTAAAAAGTCCCCTTGGCAGATAGTCTTAAGATCTGTGTTGGCACATATTTCATAAAAGATAAATATAGGTTTGTTTTAAATTCTTCAAATAGATTAGGAATCACTTTCAAATGTCTCTATTCTTTCTAGAAAATATGTTTCCGTGCTTGCCTGCTCATATTTGCATTATTGCTATGTAAAACTGGTAGTAATACCAAGCCCATCTTGGCACTGTTTGTATTTAATAATAGTGCAGAAATAGGATGAGGTGAGAAGAGTAAATACGGTAATAAGCTTGCCCTATTTTATCCCATCTTTAATGTCATATAATAAAGACTACCCTCCCCCCTTTTCTTTTCAGCTGATTTTGGAGATTATAATCAGTTTGATTCTCAAGATTTCCTCAGAGAATATGTACTATTTCCTATGGTAATGTATCTTCCTTTTTCTTAATTCATGTTCTATCTTCTTTGGATATTTAATTCTTTCCTTCGAAGATCTCAGAGGAATTTACACATGTATTCCCTGAGAAGAATGTCCCTGCATTTATGGAGATAAGCTTTATAAGACCCGATGCCTTTACTTACCTCTTAAGAACCCTTCCCTGCCTCATACACTAGCCTTGAGTACTGAGCGCTCTCTTCCTTTTTTTTTTTTTTTAAATTTGTATGTTTATTTGGCTGCACCAGGTCTTAGTTGCAGCATGTGAACTCCTGTTGTCTCATGTGGGGTCTAGTTTCCTGACCAGGAATCGAACCGGGGCCCCCTGCATTGGGAGCTCAGAGTCTTAGCCGCTAGAGCCCCAGGAAAGTTCCTCTCTTTCCTTCTGAGCCTCTCAGCTTGGTCCCGCTCCAGACCCTTTGTCCTGTCCGTCCTCTGTCTGGAACGCTCGCCCCGGGTCCTCCTGTGACTGCTCCTTCAGATCTTGATTCAAATACCGCCTCCTTGTCCTTGACCACCTGTAGGATGAACTCCAACCATCCAGCACTTCCTGCTAAATCCCCTTTTATATGCAGACTTTAGAGCTCTCTCAGGATCTAAAGGTGTTCCTTCTTTCCTTCATTTTTATTGTCAGCTGAAATATCTTCTCCATGGTGCTTAAACAGGGATCTTCTCTGTCTGGTCCATGGTTGTCTGATAATAATTTTGTGCTCACGTGGGTTTGTTGAATGAGTCTATGAAGTCAAATGTCCATTCTAGGGTTCAATTAGGGATGAGGCTAGGTTTTTATTCTTGGGAGCGTTTTGGTAGCTTTGGAGTAATTGAGAAGAGTTTTCATCAGGAAAGTTAAAGTATTTGAAAAGCCATTTTAGGGAAAAGCCATGCCCACTCCAACATTCAGCTCTGATTTTATAAATCATGATCATTCACCACTTTGTGTGTGTGTGCGCGCTCAAAGCACTGACCTGGGTTTGCAACATCTGAATGCAAATCCAAGTGTGATAAAATGATCAGATTTTATGTAGGGAGAAGTTACCTGTGTTTTGAACTTGAGGGACTAATGGTGTGTGAGCTGCATCAGGAGTCAGCTGGGAGCGGCGGTAGAGAAACGGGGAACATCTGAGGGGTTCAAATGCGTGGGCTCCATCCAGGGGTTCACAGACCCCACATTTTGAGAACTGCTGGATTACAGCAATGAGACTGTTTGTAGGAGGGTGTCAGATGAGTGTTCTCGGCATGACATAGGAATTAGGTGTTGGTCCATATAGCTCAGGTAGTAAAGAATCTGCCTGCAATGAGGGAGACCCAGGTTCAATTCCCAGGTCAGGGAGGATCCCCTGGAGAAGGGAATGGCTGCCCACTCCAGTGTTCTTGCCTGGAGAATCCCATGGACAGAGGAGCCTGGTACAGTCCACGGGGTTGCAAAAGGCTGGACACGACTGAGCCACTATCACTACTGCACTGCTGCAGCTGCTAAGTCACTGCAGTCGTGTCCAACCCTGTGCGACCCCATAGACGGCAGCCCACCAGGCTCCCCGTCCCTGGGGTTCTCCAGGCAAGAACACTGGAGTGGGCTGCCATTTCCTTCTCCAATGCATGAAAGTGAAAAGTGAAAGTGAAGTCACTGAGTCGTGTCCAGTTCTCAGTGACCCCATGGACTGCAGCCCCCCAGGCTCCTCTGTCCATGGGATTTTCCAGGCAAGAGTACTGGAGTGGGGTGCCATTGCCTTCTCCACTATATGATAGAAACGAAGAAAGCAACACGAGATATTTTGGAAGTGCAATGGGCAGAGCCTGGCATCTAACCTACTGTGGCCTCTGAGAGAGAATTGAGTGTCTGGAGACAAAGGTATTAAGTTTTGAGAGGCTAGAAATTGTCTGTGTCAGTGCATGAGAGGAATCTAAATTAGTCCCAAGTTAAAAACTTTAAAAAAAAAGTTTTTATAGAATTCTTAAAGGTTAGTTTCAGTTTACAATTATTACAAAATCTTGGCTGTGTTCCCCATATTGTACACTACATTCTTGAGCCTGTCTTTTGTCCAGTAATCTGTACCTCCGATTGCTCCACCCCGTGTTGTTCCTCTTCCCTCCCTCGACTGATCACCACTGGCTTGTTCTCTGTGAGTCTGGTTCCTTTTGTTATATTCAGTGCTTTGTTGTATTTTTTTAGATTCCATATGTAAGTGATATCATACAGTATTTGTCTTTCTCTGTCTGACATGTTTCACTTAGTATAATTGTCTCCAAAGCCATCTATGTTGCTGCACGTGGCAGGATTTTGTTCTTTTTATGGCTGTGTTACCTGTTTCATTGTGTGTGTGTGTGTATGCCTGCCACATCTTCTCTATCCATTCATCTGCTGATGGACGTGTGCGTGTGTGCACACTCACGTGAGTGTGCTTGCCACATCTCTATCCGTTCATCTGCTGATGGATGTGTGTGTGCACACGCGAATGTGCTTGCCACATCTTCTCTATCCATTCATCTGCTGATAGACATGTGTGTGTGTGCACACACAACACTTGGCACATCTTCTTTATCCATTCATCTGCTGATGGATGTGTGTGTGTGCGTGCTTGCACACACATGTGCTTGGCACATCTTCTCTATCCATTCATCTGCTGACGGGCATCTAGGTTGTTTCTGTAGATTGTCAGGGACTTCTTCCCTGGTGGCTCAGGCACTAAAGAATCCACCTGCAAAGTGGGAGACCTGGGTTCGATCCCTGGGTTGATCTCCTGGAGGAGGGCGCGGCAAGCCACTCCAGTATTCTTACCTGGAGAATCCCATGGATGGAGGAGCCGTGGTGAGTAAGAGCCGAACACGACTGAGCAGAGCACACAGTTTGTCAGCTGTAAATGTTGCTGCTGTGGACTTTCCGGTGCATGTGTCTTTTAGAATTAGTGTTTTTGTTTTTTCCAAGTATATATCCAGGAGTGGAATGGCTGGGTCATGTGGTGGTTTTTTAATTTATTGAGGAAGCTCTACACCATTTCCTGCAGTGGCTACAGAAGTTTGCATTCCCGCCTACAGTGTACAAGGGTTCCCTTTTCTCTAAAGTCGTCTGAACCTTAACCTTATTCTTCTAAATTAGGGAAACACTGCAAGATCTCTAACTTTTTGTGAGTAGCTCTGTCTTTAGTCTTATTCCAAGATAAGAGCAGTATTATCTGCTGGACCTGCTGTTTTTGGTACTTTATTAATTCCACTGATTAAATCAACCTCTGTTCAAAGAGATTTGCAGATTACTTAGCAGAGAAGTTCTCCACGGGACTTGGTGTCCATGTCTCTGACATCTCAGAAGTTCACCTCAAAAGTCAAAGTATTTTCCTGTGTGCATGGTGGAAGGAAAAATGAAGCTCATACCTCAGAATTTTAGAGTGTGCATAGTTGTATCAAACGAAGGTGATGAACTTGATAATTTTCTATAATTTCTCTCCTTTTTCTTTACCTTTCTCTCATTAAAGGTCTCTGCCACATAGCCTTTAGGCAGAGACCAGGAGAATATTCAAAGTTGATTTCCAGCATGAGATGTGTGCATTTATGGATGGTAAAATGCTTTGACAGGTTTAAGTGCTGTGAAGCAGTAAAGGAGTTATTTTGTACATATCATATCTTTTTGAGAATAAAACCTGTCTCCACTGGGCTCTAAGCAAATTGGATATTAAAATAGCCCAGACCTCATTCAGTTTCATTATGGACAAACAGATATTGGTGGTGGTGTTCTTGGATCTAAAACTTCCCCTTTTGAGATAGTAGCTACTAGTGATGGGTGCCTATTTACAGTCAGATTGAAATGAATTAACCTTAAATAAAATTTTAAATTTAGTTCCTCAGTTGCATAAGATACATTAAAAAAAAAAAAAAGCTCAATAGCTACCTGTGGCTCGTGGCTACTGTCTGGAAGGCTTGGGTATAGAACATTTCCGTTGTTCCAGAAAGTCCTTTTGGGCACTGTCGAGGATGAAGTGGCAGAAGCTGATGTCAGCCTGTGTGTCTGAATCGTGACTATTCCTTGGCTTTTGTCATCAGTCATGTATTTTTCTAGGGCTTCCTTGGAGCTCGGCTGGTAAAGAATCTGCCTGCAATGCAGGAGACCCTGGTTCGATTCCTGGGTCAGGAAGATCCCTTGGAGAAGGGATAGGCTACCCACTATAGTATTCTTGGGCTTCCCTGGTGGCTCAGAGGGTAAAGAATCCACTTGCAGTCTGGGAGATCTGGGTTCAGTCCCTGGGCTGGGAAGGTCCCCTGGAGGGAAGGCATGGCAACCCACTCCAGTAATTTTGTCTGGAAAATCCCGTGGACAGAGAAGCCTGGTGGGCTGCAGTCCATGGCATGGCAAGGAATCAGGCACAGCTGAGCAACGAAGCACAGCACAGTGCGTATCTTTCCTTCCACCCCACCCCCACCGCTGTTGTATTCTGGATGCACTGCGGCCTGTGGTCAGGCGGTTTAGAGTATAGGGGTTAAGTGTTCTGTGCCTGTACCCTGGCTGTGCCATTTACTGGCTGGACAAACTTGGGCACGTTATTTAGCCAAAGACTCCATTTTCTCATGTAAAAATGAGGATGACAAGCGTGATCTGATTGTGAGGATAAACGGAGAGAATGTATGATGTGAAGTGCTTAACTTGGCACACGGTAAATCCTCAGTAAGTGTTTGTTCATTCATCATTGCCGTCGTCATTCATGTTACCATCATCAGCAGCGTATTTTTCCGTCTCAGGCAAGCACAGGATGCTGAAGTGCTTTCTAGGCATGAATACTCTGTGCTGTTTGAAATGTGAGCAGACAGAGGACAGGCAGAGGGTATCAGTGATCATTCAGCAGCTTTGTGTAGTTCAGACTCTACTCAGTACTCCATAATGGCCTATGTGGGAAAAGAATGTAAAAATGAGTGGATATATGTACATATGCAACGCAGGTTCAATCCCTGAGTGGAGAAGATCCCCTGGAGAAGGAAATGGCAACCCCCTCTAGTATTCTTGCCTGGGAAACCCTATGGACAGAGGAGCCTGGCGGGCTACAGTTCATGGACCACCAAGAGTCAGACACGACTGAGCAACTACCACTTTAACACTTTAAAGCTGATCTGCTTTGCTGTCCACTAGAAACTAACACAACATTGTAAGGCCACTCTAGCACTGTTGCCTGAAAGATCCCATGGATGGAGGAGCCTGGTAGACCACAGTCCACGGGGTCGCAGAACACTGGACAGGACTTGGTGACTAAACCACCAACCAATATGTTTGTGTATAACTGATTCACTTTGCTGTATAGCTGAAACTAACACGACATTGTAAATCAACTGTAACCCAATAAATTCTTTTAAAAAGCCTAAAACAAAAACAAGACAATCTCATTTGGCAATATGAAACTGACCTGTCATGTCCTTGGTTCAGCTCACTCGACACTTATTGGTCACCTCCTGTTTGCAGAGAGTTTTAAGCAGGTATCATTCAGAGCCCCGAGATGGGCCGTGGAGGTGATGTGGAGGCTTGGAGCTTGCTGAACTCCAGCCTCTGTCATTTGTAGTGGGAGGGAGACAAGGATAAAGGGTAAGCTGAGTATCCAAACAACTGTGTAAGAAAGACAGGGCTTCCCAGGTGACACAAGGGTAAAGAATCCACCTACCTATCAGGAGATACAAGGTCAGTCCCTGAGTTGGAAAGATCCCCTGGAAAAGGAAATGGCAACCCACTCCAGTATTCTTGCCTGGAAAACCCCCATGGATGGAGGAGCCTGGTGGGCTGCAGTCCATGGAGTTGCAAAGGCTGAACACAAATGAGTGACTAAACAGCAGCAATAACAAAATGTAAGGAAGACAGTAGGCAGATTCTGGTAAGGACTACGGGAGAGACACACAGGGCTGAAGATGTAGCTGCAGAGTGGGAATGGCTTCTGTCCTGCCGGGGCGAACATGGAAGCCTTAATGGTAGTTGTGATGGACCTCAGAGACGTCAGGGTGAGATGTGAAAGCGTTTGTGTTGGGAATAGTCAGCCTGAGGTTACAAACTCTTGGGAGAAGAGGTCTGAAGGGACGTCTGGGTTGCCCTGAAGCGCGGTCTGAACGCCAGGCCCAGGTGGTGACCCGATTGAGCAGGCGGTGGGGAGCCAGGGCAGGTTGTACACTTTCTGCTGGGTTCCACCAGCGCTTTCAAAGGGAAGAATGCATTCCTTTGGTGGGGGAGGGAACTGGGGATGAATGGCTGTGTTTGATCTCATAAAGCCACTGAACTTTGTCAAATGGCATTTCTGCGGCTGAGCAAAAGAACAAAGTTAAGTACACAGGGGGCTCCCCAGGTGTGCAGCTGTGTGCAGGCTCGTTCCTTGCTGTTTTCATCCCAGCTTGGCAGCTCTGGCCCGGCCCAGTGGCCGGCCACATGCTTCGGGGAGGCCTGGACGCAGATGGAGCTGGTAGGGTTGAGTACAATAGTAGAGGGTCCCTTTGGACTTTTTCTTCTTTCAGAGAATCGGAGGCAGCAGTTTACTAGAGCACTCTTTGATCTTCACTTAGCTTTATTTTATCCTATTGTGCCACGCCTTTTATTGGCTTTTCAAAATTAGTATCGAGTTATCCCTAGTCCTCGGTAGCCAGATGTATACCCAGAGCTAGATTTCTAAGCCACGTAGCATCTTTGTGATCCCACAGCGTAAAACTGAAAATGTCAAGCTTTATTTCCTAACATGGACTTGTGTAGCTTCAAGTGGGTGGCTAAACAGACAGCAGCAAATGAAACAGCTCACCTGTGAAAAATAAGAGCTGCCAGTAATTCCCTCAGTATTCTCTAAGGTGTCTCAGGACCCTCTGCAGAGCTCTAAGAATTTCCAGTATAGAGCTATGCTAACATTTCCAACTTTAAAAATATTCTGATTTTTTTTTTTTCACAATTTCATCATTTGAGATGGGATGTTTCTTACAATTTTGAGATGTACCTTCTTGGGGATAGTGTTTCATGAAAAGTGGCTGAAGTGGAGGTAATCTTTATGTACATGATATTTTACGACCAAGGGAATGAGGCATTTTGGATGGTTTGAAAGCATCAGCCCTCACCGCCTCACGCCCCACCACCTCCCCGCCGCCAAGTGGCTATGTTGAGCCTCGGAGGGCCTCCCCAGGACACACAGCTCACACAGCCCTCCACTGGGGCTCAGAGGAGGATAGAACTTTCCAGGCTGCTGCCTAGGAAGGGCAGAGACAGCAGGGTTCCTGGCTGGAGCCACCGCAGGATAAGCTTTAGAATTGCCATGCCGGTCAGTGTCTCAGGAACTGACTGGTCTCCCCATCTTGGATTTATTCTTCCAGACTCCATCTCACTTTCCCAGAAGGTATTTAACAAGCTCTGTAAATGCTCACACTGTCCTAGAAGGGGAGTTGAGAAGCCCTGTGTCCAGGTGACCCTACTCCCAAGGGAGCTGGCGCAACACTGGTCCAGGGGCCTGGGGTTTGTCTGGTCGAGACCCCAGCTGAGTAGCTCCCCAGCTATTATCTTCTGGAGCTCCCTTGAGGTAGTTTAGCTGTTGTGGCCTCTTTTGCTCCCAAGGCCCTGCCAAGTAGCCTTTGAATGAACCTGCTTTGCCTAAAGTGGCCCTGAATTAGTTTGCTAGGATTGGGCCAGTGGATAAGAAGGTCAGGCACTGTCCGTTTCTGGGCTCAACTTTTGAGGGGATGATGGCCTGGAAACTCATTTGCCTGTATATCCTCACATTTTTGTTAAAAGTGTGTAGGCACTTACAAAGCTTTTTTTTTTTTTTTTTGTCATGATGCCAGGTGGCAGGCAGGATCTTAGTTCCCCAAGTAGGAGTCAGACCCGTGCCCCCTGCATTGGGAGTGTGGAGTCCGAACCATTGGACTACCAGGGAACTCCCCTACAGAGCATTTTAAATAAAAGTCTCAGAGGCAGGCAGATAGGGAAGAAGAAGCAAAATGAAAAAGAGCTATTCTTAGGCCCTGCAGAGTTTAAGTGGCAGCCCCAAATATGCCTGGGAGTAGCCTAAGTTATAATGCAGAGCCCTGTTACAAAAGTGATCATGAACCTCTGTTCTAAAAATGACAGCCTTTAATTCAAAGGAAGAAAAGGAGCAAAACAGAAAGACATAGACGTAGAAAACACATATATGGACACCAAGCAGGGAGAAGGGGGTGGGATGAATTGGGAGATTGGGATTGACATTACAGATAAAGCAGATAACTAGCGAGAACCTGCTGCACCCCCAGGGCCCTCTGCTCATGCTCAGTGGTGACCTCAGTGGGATGAAAATCCAAACAAGAGGGGGTGTCTGTGTGCTGCTGCTGCTGCTGCTAAGTCGCTTCAGTCATGTCCAATTCTGTGCGACCCCATAGACCACCAGTCTCCCACAGCCCACCAGGCTCCCCCGTCCCTGGGGTTCTCCAGGCAAGAACACTGGAGTGGGTTGCCATTTCCTCTTCTAGTGCATGAAAGTGAAAAGTAAAAGTGAAGACGCTCAATCGTGTCCAGCTTGTAGTGACTCCGTGGACTGCAGCCTACCAGGCTCCTCCATCCATGGGATTTTCCAGACAAGAGTACTGGAGTGGGGAGCCATTGCCTTCTCCAGGGGATCTATATACATAAAGCTGATTTGGGTTTCCATAGTAGCTCAGATGGTAAAGAATCCGCTTGTAATGCAGGAGACCCAGGTTCGATCCCTGGGTTGGGAAGATCCCCTGGAGAAGGGAATAGCAACCCCCTCTAGTATTCTTGCCTGGGAAACCCTATGGACAGAGGAGCCTGGCGGGCTACAGTCCATGGATCACCAAGAGTCAGACACAACTGAGCGACTACCACTTTAACACTTTAAAGCTGATCTGCTTTGCTGTCCACTAGAAACTAACACAACATTGTAAGGCCACTCTACTCCTATAAAAAATTAAAAGAAAAAGAAATTGCAGAGCAGTAAAGGGAGGTTGAGGAAGTGAGGCGGGTCAGGGACATCTTTTAGAAAAAAGGAGCATGTTCAAGGCTTACGTGCAAAATCGCAAGGGACCTGAACTGCTTTCCATTTTGACAGGACTTGGCCCTGGAAGAAGCTGTTCTGGAGGAGCTGACGCAGAAGGTGGCCCAGGAGCGCAAAGCCCACAGGTAGGCAGGGCTGCCCACTGGCCTGCCTGAGACAGGAGGTGGTGGCCCCCACCCGCAGCCTGCGGCTCGAGTCTGTTTCTTGTAGCAAGTGACTCAGCTCTGTTCTGAGACTGCATGCAGATTGGAAAACTGTGCCCCCTGCCCCTACTCCCCTTTCTTTTTTCTCTCTTCCTTTTTTTTTTTCTTTTTGCCCTCCCTCTATCCCCCCTTCCCCCTGTTCTTCGACACCCGTAGACCCACACTAATGTGGAGCTGTTGGCCAGAGGAATTCCTCTCTGTGACCTTCCTAAAACTGCTGGCAGACTTGGGAAGCCTGGGGCTGCTTGTGCTGAGTGTAGACCTCAAGAGCTACTTTGGGTGGGAAAGTCAAGGTCAGGGAGATAAATGGTGAGATTCAGGTCGTCACTGAGAGCTTGCTCAGGGCTGCTGGGAGCTCTTTGGGATGAAGAGAAAATAAACAGCTTCCCTTCCAACTAAACCACCACCACTTCCAACCTCAAAGGATGTGTGCAGCAGTCCTGGACTCTCTCAACTTGGTTACTTGGCTCCCAAATTATCATCCTCATAATCTTTTTCCTTTCTTCCTTTTTTCCTTCTTTTTGTCTTAACAGTGGAGATTTTTTTCCCAGGTTGGAGAAAAATATTTTTTTTTCAACCCCCACAATGGTCAGCTTTCTTCACTAGGACTTCTCGATAATCCGTGTTCATAGGGCTGGGGCTCTCAATTAATGCTTTGCCTTCCTCTTATTATTCCCTGTTGAGTGAAAGATTACTAGGGGAAATGTTAATGAATTACTTAGCAGTGCACCGTGCCCACAGTTGGGTGATGATGGCTTTTCCCAGAACTAAAGCCGCGGTTCTGGAATTTGCCACCAGCAGGGTCAGGCCTTCCACTGGTTTTATTGCCCTTAACCGTTTCCTCCTTTGATGCTCTCTTGGTTTTAGTGGAATCCTGCCAGCAGAAGCCGAGCTTATGTACATCAACGAGGTGGAACGTTTGGATGGATTTGGACAGGAGATCTTCCCTGTGAAGGTAGCATTCCCTGTCCTTGCTTCAGCGGCCTCAGAACAGCACAGGCATTTGGAAAACCAGTGTTGCTTGAGAACAGAGGACCAGAAGGCTTGGCGCTCTCATTTCTACGTGGCATTAGTTAGCAAGTCCAATATACTTGAGTAAAAGCAAACCCTTTTCTGTTACTGGAGAGATTTTGAAGCTTTCCACAGTTCTCAGCAGACTGTCTCAATTGTAAGACAGCATTCTGAGTGAGTACCAACACCAGCCCATCTGGTGCCGAGAAGTTATCAAGGTCACAGCCGACCTTACAGCGGGACTCATGGCAAACGTCGCACGTGCCTTAGTACAGCTCCTCCCTGGCAGTTTTCCTCCCCCGCCTTTTCTTTTCTTTTCTTGGGGCTGATGCAGTGATAACTGTTTGTGAGGAAGAATGAAACATTTCCTGGATACAATCATACTTTACTTCTCTGGCTCTAGAGAGCCTCTGTTGTGGTTTTTTCCAGCCCCTTTGGTGTTTTTGGAAAAGTATGCCTAAGAAATGGTTATAAGCACATCCCACCCTTTGCAGCAGATTCACCTCCTGAAGTGAGGGTGTAGTGGTGAGATCATGGCACAAGGTCGTCTTACAGAGCGGCGGAGTTCATCATCCAAACTCATTTTCCTCTCTCTGCTGACCCACTTTACCAAAGACAGAGTTTTATCAGAAACCTAAAGCAACTGGCACATTTCAGCAATTGGGAGACGCCTGCAATTTCAGCGTAAACATTTCACTCCAAACTGGCTCCCCTGGCTGTTTCATAAGCGCTCTGTTCCCCCTCCGTTGCACGTTTGCAATTTGCCTTAATGAGAACTGCCCATGTGTATCAAGTAGAATCAAGCAGGGTGGCCACAGCTTGCAAAAAAGGCTAAATGACTCTTTTTTAGATTTGTTTAATTTTCTTTTGCTTCTCTAATAGCTGCCCTTCGAAGGGTTGTAATCCATTTTCCTTGCAATAATGCCTTATGAAGCCATCTGCATCCCACTTACATTTCAGCAGCCCATATATAGTCATGATATTTTGGAAAATCAGAGTAAACTTTTCTCCACTTCTAGAAAACCAACTTCTCGGACCCTGGAAGTTGGAGGTTTGGTCGTGGGGGTCATTTGCTTGCGTGGTTTTTAGTCATTCTGAGCTGTGGGAAACAGAGGCAGTGGAGACGGCGTTGAAATCCGCTGTGCTGGCTTCAGATGCATTTTTGAGTCTGTCCTTTAGTGGGAAAAGTACAGGGAGCTACCAGAGCTACTCCGAGTGGGCAGACAGGCTTGGCTGACTCACGGCCCGTGGGCGTAACTCCGCTGGGCTGCTGCCTTTTTTTTCCTCCCCGACTGAATATCTGTTCATGACTCAGGTGACCACCTACAGCCTGCGTGATTCCTGGTGGCCCAAGGATGAGGGGCAGGGCGGTGGTACCCATGGGGGCTGTGATGGAGCCGGCTGTAAGTGAAAAAGCACCAAGGGCAGCCTGCCCGTAGCGACGGAGTCCCTCTGGGCTGGTTGGGTCCTTCTTGACCAAGGAAGGTTTCAAACATGTGTTATGGATATGTCCCAGGGACAACCATTTAAGTTTAGTGTGGGTTGTTTTTTTTTCCCCCCATGAGTGATTTCTCAAAAAATTTTTCAAGATTGGGGAGTAGGAATACCAGTGCATTTCCTGACAAGTCTTTCCCTGCCCTCCACAAACACGGGGTGTCCACAGCCTCCGTGGGCTCCTGTACTGCTGAGCAGGTGGGCATGGGGGGAGGGAGCTTCTGGAATGGGTCACACGGGGTCTGGAGCCTCAGCCCTAGCTGCGTGTGCTGTTCTAACGGGGGTCTGGTCGTGTTTTTCCCATTGTCCCACGCTGAGGCCTGCTCCTCCCGAGTCCCCCTCCATCCCCCTCGACCTCTTGCACCCACCCCCTGGCAGCGTCCCCAGGGAAGTCTTTCCATAGAATTTTCCTTTTTCTTCCCATCTCTACTTTGCCCGTCTTCTTTTCCCACATAGATTCTTTTTTTTTTTTAAATCATGTAACTTACCTTTTAACCCCTTGTAATTACTGAGGCCCTCTCCCCACTCCCTAGTTCTTTCTCGCTCAGCTTTTACCATCAGCAGTTGTCTTTCCCTTTCTCTCTCTCTGTGAGAAGAGTCCTGCGTTACTGGAAAGTTTTGGGGAGGCGGATTGAGAAGAGGCCCTTGAAAGGTCTTTGTGTCTTAAATGGGTATTCCGAGGAAGGTAGGGGTTTATCTTTTCTTTCTTGGGCTGAGTTGAGTGTGTCTCTCCCCTCACTCCGTAAAGAGGCCACCTCCCAAGTGAAAGCAGGGGGCTGGGAGACAGTCTGCTCACTGGATGCTGAGTCCTGGTCCTGCTCTGCTCTCAAGAACACTGGAAGCTGGGTTATGCTTTCCCAGGTAGGAGGTTGGAGGCATCTGAGTGGACCAAGAGACGGGACTGAAGACGATCCCTGGCCTCTCCCAGACAGGGCCCAGCGGATTGCCCAGCAGTGAAGCTTACAGTCCTGTGCTCACAAAGGTCCCAGCCAATGTTTAGCCTCCCACTCTGGAGTGTGAATACATACCCGACCATACACCCCCCAGGGTTGCCCCAATAGGAATAACAGAGGTCAGTGCAATGAGAATGAAGCATCCCCAAAGAGGCAGAGATTCTGCAGGGTGAAGGATAACCCCATCCCTCACACTGTGAGCTTCAGGGATTTTTCATATATATGTATAGGTGTTTATTTATATATATATATATATATATAATGTATACATATATATTATGTATTATGTATTACCTCACTGAAAGATTAGATTGCTTTTAAAAGAGAACATTTAGAAAATAAAACTCTCAGAAATTTACAATACGATATCAGAATGGTAAACTTAATGGATAGGTTAGACGAGAAAGAAAAGTCTCACCCCAAAACCCACAGTTGTAGAACGTGGGCGGCAGGAGATAAAATTGGAGGGCCAGCCCAGATGTCCAGCATCTGAATAATGGGAGTTCTGAAGAGTGAACGGGGGAAACAGAAGGTAGTAATTTGAGGAGCTATCCCAGAACTGAGGAACACGAGGTTCTAAATTGGAAGGCCAGGCATGGTGGATGCAAAAAAACACACTCTAGGGCTTTAAGTGGTAGAAGCGGATGCCTGTAAAGGAGAGGAAATGGTGGGGCTGGGTCTGCTGCTGGCTGCTTTAAACAAGGTCTAAAGAATATTTGATTCCTCAAATTATGTGCCTGTGTAATTGCACATATACAGTATGCATATATAATCAAAATGCATGCACATGTAATTTTGATTAAAAAAAAAAACTAGGGTTAAAAAAGATATCAATAGATGCACATGAAAGAGATCTTAACTGCCAGCCAATCTGAGAAAAATCCTAAAATTCTTTCTTAAACAGGAAATGTGATAAATTGAGATAAAAGAAGAAAACATATCTGTGTAGCCTCTTAGGAGGTGCAGTGGGCTGCCCGCCTTCAGGTTGCCTTGTTGCCCTGATGCCGTCTGTGATTCATTCCCCGTGTGGGTGAGGAATGGGGTGTGATCCCCAAGGGGGAGCTGCCCGACCCTGGGTGGTTTTTCATCACCATGATCTCTTGTTGATCTTGCGCAGGACAATCATGGAAACAGTGTGCACCTGGGCATTTTCTTCATGGGGATTTTCGTGAGGAACAGAATTGGAAGACAAGCAGTAATCTACAGGTAGTCTGATTTGTCTCCTTTCTCCTTTTTCCCCTGGAGGTGCTCTCGCAAACCACATGGAGTATGAAAGTTACATGGATGAGTTACTAGCCAGACCGTGGATAAGAGTTGAGGGTGGGATGATTTGGGAGAATGGCACTGAAACATGTATACTATCATATAAGAAATGAAGTGCCAGTCTACGTTCAATACAGGATACAAGATGCTTGGGGCTGGTGTATGGGATGATTCGGGGAGATGGTGTGGGGTGGGAGGTGGGAGGGGGCTTCGGCATTAGGAGATCGTGTACACCTGTGGCTGATTCATGTCAATGTATGGCAAAACCAATACAGTATTGTAAAGTAGAATAAAGTATTAAAAAAAAAAAGAGTTGAGCTTTTCTCAACTCTAATAAGATCAGCCCCCTCTGCAGGGTATACGTGGTTATGGAGAAATTCCTCTCACTTTCCCTGAGGGTTTGTTTGGGGGCGGGGGATGGAGAATACTCTTTCTTCCCACTGACTCCAAGAAGTGCATAGTTGAACCCCCACTGAGCCAGAAGCGTGGAACCAAATTCTGTGAGTCTGGTTAGAAATGGGCTCTTTAGGCATGAGGCTCCTGCAGGATCACCTTTGCCCAGATTTCCCATGACCAGTCATTAAATCCAACCTGGCTTCCATCCATTGCCCAGCGTGCCCTTTGCCTAATGCCATGTGCTATAAAGGTACAGGGCTTCCCTGGTGGCTCAGAGGTTAAAGCATCTGCCTCTGATGTGGGAGACCTGGGTTCGATCCCTGAGTCAAGAAGATCCCATCCCCTGGAGAAGGAGATAGTAACCCACTCCAGTATTCTTGCCTAGAGAATCCCATGGACAGAGAAGCCTGGTCTGAGCAATTTCACTTTCACTTTCCCTTTTAAAGGTGCAAACTGATTTTTCTATTAAAGAAAGAGGGCTGTTTGCGAAAGTGTGTTTTGAAAAATCAACATTTGTTATCATTAATGAAAAGACCTTGGTCCTTTTTTATTACTTTGATCTTTCAGCCTTCTTTTCCATTTAACAGGAGTGGAAGTAACATGGGGAAGTGACAGGGTGTCCCCTACATTACAGGTCCGTGAGCTTGCCTTGTATTGATGCCCACAGATCCCATGCTAGTGTCAAAATCCGAAAAACTGCATGCTTGCTTTCATTTATGAGGGTAATGTGGCCTATTACTTACAGGAAAAGCAGCTTTCCTTCGTGTGCATCTGATAGGCAGAGCTGCATGTCCAAGGAAGATCAGAGATGGCTCTTAGAGGCAGAGCATGGTCCACCTTCTGGAAGTAAATTCTTGCCCAGCCGTGGACTTGTTGGATCAGCAGTTACTGCAGGTCATTTTGAGAAAGTTTTCCCATTAGAAGCTTCCTGATTGGCTTTTGTTTTCCTAGGTCCCCACCCTGCCATTATTTTCGTCCATTTGTTTTCTTTTGCTCTTTGAATAGAGACATTATTGAAGGAGAGTGGAGAGAGAGCGCGCTTTGGGGCTACAAAATAAGCTTTTTAATTTTTGGACATGTTTTTGACTTTGGAACATGTTGCAGGACTCACATACCTGCAGTAACTGAGCACAATATATAAATATGGGCAGAGTCAGAGCTATACATCTCTATGCCCAGGTAGAGTTACCCAGGCTTTTTGTCCCACACAGTTCTCTGTGGCTAAATCAGTGCTTGAGTCCAGAGAAGAGAAGCAGATAGATTTTGCATCCTGGCGCTCTGGATTAAATCGAAAATAGCAGTTTGAAAGTTCACTGATCATAATAAGCCCCTCACAGGCTCTGTTCAGTTTCCCTGGGAACTGCCTCCGGCCCACTTCCTTTAGCATGGGCCTTGAAACCCTTGCTGCTGCTGCTGCTAAGTCGCTTCAGTCGTGTCCGACTCTGTGCGACCCCACAGACGGCAGCCCACCAGGCTCCCCCATCCCTGGGATTCTCCAGGCAAGAACACTGGAGTGGGTTGCCATTTCCTTAACCCTTGTAAGACGTGAATTTACTGCTACTACAATGTCCTGTTAACAACTGTGCCACTAAAGGTGAATTCATATGGTGGCGTGAGGAGTGGGCCCAGACTTCTGGCCGTTGGTTTGAGGGAATGGGGCCAGAGGGTATCAAATATCTTTTCTCTTTCGAGACCCTCAGTAAGGAGCATGTAGCTGGGAGGCCGTGTAGATGTGATCTCATGGAACTATCAGCAGACAGCTTGCAGAGTACCTGTAGATTTGAATAAACACAGATGACATTGGTGTAATAGAAGGGAGATTGGAGGAAAACCTAAAAGGGATTGATAGAACTCATGCTGACAAGGAAGGTTGCTGCTGCTGCTAAGTCGTTTCAGTCGTGTCCGACTCTGTGCAACCGCGGAGACAGCAGCCCACCGGGCTCCCCCGTCCCTGGGATCCTCCAGGCAAGAACACTGGAGAGGGTTGCCATTTCCTTCTCCAATGCATGAAAGCGGATAAGGGTAATTCCTCCCCTTTGGCCCGAATTGCCTCATCTCCAAAGTGGGAAACTTGTCTACCTAGAGAGCTGATAAAAGAACTGGCCTTTGTACAGATAGGAAGCAACATCATGGCTGTGGTCTATTCCAGATGCACTCGGTCCATGGAATACAGAGATAAACCAAGCAGAATCTCCGCCCAGGGCACCAGTCCTGTGGCTGAGTTTGGTTTAGCTAGGAATCTGATCACAGACAGAAGCCACTGTGATACAATGTGGTGACTGATAAAGGACTACGCCCAGATCTTTCCTGGCATGTAGGTGGCTGGGAGTGAGGACAGGCTGCCTGGAGAAGGTGGCCACTTCTGAGTCTTGAGGGAATCATGCAGGCAGAAATGGGAGCACAATGAGCAAACACAGGGTGGAAAGGGACTTCTGTGGCGGGCCAGCGCTTAGGACTCTGAACTTTACTACAGGGGGCGTGAGTTGGATCCATGGTTGTGGGACTAAGATCCCTCATTCTGCCACAACATGGGCAGAAAAATTTTTTTAAGTTAAAAAAAAAAAGAAAGGATGGAGAGGAAAAGGCAGTGGGCAGGGAATTATAGGTTGGGGAGCAGAGTGAAGGGCAGGTAGTATAAGAGATGATTAGAACCTGGCTCTAAATAGAATGGGAAGCAGGAACTTTACCTGCCCTTGTCTGGTGGTTCTCTCTGTGTGTCTCATTTTAGGTCAGATCTCCATGAGGAAAGGGAAGGAAATTTGTCTCTGTGTGTGTTTAGATCACAAAATGTAGGCACATTGAACATTCCTTCAGCAATTTTTCTAAGTGGCATAATCAAATCTGTAGTGTACATTGCAACGCAGAATCTCCCTGAATTCTTCAGCCTAGGTTCCAGAAAATACATAATTTATTATTATTATTCTACTGTCCTATGTGACTTGTGGGGTCTTAGTTCCCAGCCAGGGGTGAGCCAGGGCACACAGCAGTGAAAGGCTGGACTCCTAATCACTGGACCTCCTGGGAACTCCACACATGACTTTCAAATGACCTGCTCTCCCAGCATTGAAAATGGGGTTCAGGGGAAAGACTTTGTCCATCTGGAAATATGAAAAACTAGGCAGCAGAAATCTCTTGCATATTTTTCTTTGCATATTTTTTCCTAGCTCATAAGGGAAAGTGTACTTTATCAAACAGCAGCGTTGAGATGGTGTGTAGCTAGTTAAGTAGATGAATATTGCATTTTATTTCCATTTCTGCTTTGAAGGAAGAAATGTTTAGCTTTTAAAAATACAGCTAAACCATAATTTGTAAAGTGAGGCTCAGTAATAGCAGATGACCCTCCTGTGCTGTCATAAATGTCTGGAAAGTCTTTGGGCAAGCACTGTGGGATTTCTTCTGTGCAGGTGGAATGACATGGGGAACATCACCCACAACAAGTCGACTATCCTGGTGGAGCTCGTCAACAAAGAGGAGACCGCCCTCTTTCACACGGTAAACAAAACAGACGATGAAGGCATGGTCCCGCAGGCAGCTTGCGGACTGACTTCTCAGCTCTTAATGTGCTTCCCTTGGTCTCCAGTCAGGAGAGAATGAATAGTTGATCAGACCCATAACTTTCTGTTACGTGCCCAGTGCTGCCGTTGCTCATTTCCGGGGGGTGTTGGTGACCTGATGCTCACAATGCCAGGGTTCCAAGCTGAGTTTTACTCTAGGCTTTGCGTTCCTCCACCGGCCTTATTTGTGCTGGATAGCAGTGTCTGGCATGCCCTTCACTAGTGAGCTCTGATGATATGGAGTGGTATTTTCTTTTGTTGGCTTATTTGGATTTTCTCTGCCATCACAGCCCAAGGCTGATCTGAAGCAAACCGGTGATTGCCTTTCTGTTGAGTGCCTCCTTGGGAACCAAGGCAGTTCACACACCTCTCTGCCTCTAACTAAACGACGCTAGATATCCATGCCACACTCTGCCTTGATTCATTTATTGATTTGCAAAGCACTTGGTTTGACATGATGTAAAGACACGCCAGATCACCAGTGTAACTCCAGCGCCATGGACATAAAGGATTCTCTATCAGGCAGTATCATCTAACATCCTTGGGTAGGCTACATCAACATGACCGCCGCTGAATTTCAGCATGTCGGTTTGTGGCTCAGACGGCTATTTTGTGCCTGATGTGAAGGGAGGAAGGGGCATGTCCCTGCCCAGAGGAATCATAATAAAATGTATATACAAACAAATGTTTATTTTTCCCCCATTTCTTCTTTTCCAAGGAGGATATCGAAAATGCCAAGTACATATCTCGACTGTTTGCTACACGGCACAAATTTTACAAACAAAACAAAATCTGCACCGAGTAAGTAAACATTTCATCCACCTGCTCCCTGGATGGCTTTTTCCAGCTTAACTTCTTATGCGTTCAGAATGTTGTAGATCACCTTTTCGGCTCACTCTTTCCCCTCGTTCCTCATAGAAGCTAAAGGGGCAAGCTGAAGCCAGGCGGGAGGGAAAGAGCTTTAATGATGAAGACCGTCTAGTATCGCCTATATGCCTAGGGGGAAAATGATTTGCAAATTGACTGTGAATGCTTGACTTCCTGGATGAGTGGCCAGCATCAGTGCCTTTCCAGCCTCCACCGTGAGTTTGGAGGAGCCGAGCGGTTCCCAATTTGCCAGGGCGCCCCTTCGTGTCAGATGTAGCGTGTGTTCAGAAGCAGGTAGCAGAGTGATGAGCCAGCTTGAAAGAGAAGAAGCTGCTGTCATCCTCAGCCCCGTGGCACTCACACAGTTGGCTAACCCTGCGTGTGCTTCTGGGTCAAGTCACCCGCCTGTAAATGAGAGGCCAGGGTAATTAGAGGAAGACTTGGAAGACACTAATAGATGTCACAAATCCATGTGTGTGTTTTCAATTTAATTTGGAAATGGAGATGATAAAGAGAGTCTGATGAGAGAACTTAACCGTGACCTGACCTTGGATAGTGTGTGTCTGGCTCATGCTATCGTTGAATTTCCTCTGGTTGCCTTCAAAAAACATTCCTCAGCAGAGTACCTCAGCAGTTGGGGCGCCCAAGGTGCTTAATTTTGTTTCAAAGAACTTCGGGGATGTAAATGCAAGAGAAGAACTGCTTTCCCACTTCCCCAGTGGACACAGCCAAGAGTGTGAAAACGCTGTCCTAGAGCAGATCCTGCTGTAGAAGGCACTGCTTTAGAACTGGAGGATCAGGTCCTGGCAGACTTGTTTCCCTACGTGATGGAGACTCTTCTAAGCCAGTCTCTGCCACTGGTCACTCTTGGAGTCTGAAAGTATATTTGAGAGTACAGTCAGTCAGCCCTGTGTATCTGTGGTTTCACATCCGTGGAGTCAACCACCTGTGGGTCAAAATATTTTTTTTTAATTCCAGAAAGTTCCAAAAAGCAAAGCTTGAATTTCCTTTGTACTGGCAGCTGTTTACATTATATTAGGTATTATGAGTAGCCTGAGATGATTTACAGTATGTGGAAGGATGTGCATTGGTTATATGCAAATCCTATGCCATTTTACACAAAAGCATAGGTGGATTTTGGTATCAGAGGGGGTCCTGGAACCACTCCTCCTTGGATATCGAGGATGACTCTATCAGGTCTGCAAACAAAGTTTGCAAAAGTAAACAGAAAAGCACTGATTCGGGAGCAGCAATTTAAACAGCTGTGTCTATGTTATGGATGCATGTGTGCATACACATGTTCTCATGCACACACACACACAGTCCTCATTCTTTTGCACGCATGCACACACACACATACACCATTCTTTTGCACATTGCATACACACACCCCATTCTTTTGCACACACACACCATTCTTTTGCACACACACACACCATTCTTTTGTGCATACACACCATTCCTTTGCATGCTCACACACACACACTGTTCTTCTGAACAGATTCCCTATAGGTCACATCTTTGCAATTTTCTGCTACTGCTTTTCATTTGTTGAGATGTCTTTGAATTAACAAGAATTCTATAGTTGACTTCCATAGGGTGGGTTTAAGAAGAAAACTATTTTGAGAAGTAAATATCACTGTAGTCTTCTTGTTCGACCATATCTTAGCAAGTGGCTTTATTATAAAACTTTCTGAGTATTTGTATTTCTTTTGTGTCCTTTTCTTCTTACACAAGTGAGCATCTCCTGTTAGACTGAAAATTAAGGAAACCCTGTCCTCCTTCATACTTCTGTAATAACCATTCCTTCCTCTTCCTAACCAGGTGTGGGAGGTTCCTATTCTCATATCTGAGGAAAACTGGGCCTCTCTAAAAACACCCTCATCCCCTACATAGACTCTGTATGCAGTTTCAGAGTCTCACCATGGGCTACATGAAGACTTGGGATAGCTCTCTGGAGTTTATGAAATCAGCATCATCTGAGCAGTATCCTTCTCCAGAGGCCTCTGTTCTCTGACCTCGAAACGATGGTCATTGATTTTTATTTCCCTTGTAATTCATCTTTAGAAAGAGGCCTCATTCTTTGCATATTACTTTGTAAAACATTATAAAATATCATTTTTTCCAAACATTTTGCAAATGAAACAAGAGCAAAAAAGGAAATTAAAATTGTCTTGGCTTCACCAACCAGATACAGAAAATATTTTTGGTTCTTGTTTATTTGGTATGCAGGTCGGCTGGGCCATCCTTGCCGCCCTCAGGCTCTCTCCGCCTGCGGCAGCTGGGGCCTCCCTTCCCTGCGGCAGCTGGGGCCTCCCTTCCCTGCCGCACACGGGCTTCTCTTGCGGCGCCTTCTCTTTTTGCAGAGCATGGGCTCCAGCTGCACGGGCTGCAGTAGTGCAGCTCGAGGGCTCCAAAGCAGGGGCTTGGTAGCTGTGGTGTGCTAGCTTTGTTGCTCCTCGTTGTGTGGAATCTTCCTGGACCAGGGATTGAACCTGGGTCTCCCGCATTGGGAGGCGGGTTCTTATCCACTGTGCCGTCAGGGAAGTCCCTGTTCTACTGTAATTCTGAACCCATTTGTCTACTTTCCCCTCTTCTCCCTCTCTCATCTATCAGCTCATCTTATCCATGGTAAATAAGAATAACCATCCTCATTTTTTTCAACTTTCCATATAGACAATCCAATTCTCCACCCCCTATCAGACGCCAGCCCACCTGGAGCCGGTCCTCCCTGGTACGTATGCCGTCTTCAGTTACCAGGTCCTCTGACTGCTGGGATTCATGTGTCCTTCTGTGGTTGATTTTGAGGGGAGGGGTGGCCGGGGCATCGTGACCAGGTGAGATCTGGTGAGAACGCAGAAGGACATCAGTCTGCTCTGCAGGTGGAGTGTGCACACCCATGTCCCATCACTCTCTAAACGTGACCCCAGCTTCACCCCTGGGAGTCTTACTCCAGGCCGATGAAGTCTTAGTCCTTCCGCATGCAGCTTCCTGTCTGTGTGTTTTTTCTACTTGCTTCATCACTGTTCTTGATTTTTGCACATTTAGACATGTCATCAGTTATAATCTCTGCAAATTCTTTTGTATTCACTGCCATAGACAATTTAATAAGCAAGTCAGAAAATGACTACTTGAAGGAAGTATTGAAGGAGTCTAGTTGATGCTCTCAGGTAGAATATTTAGTGGGGAAGAAAATTAAGGTTAGTTAATTTTCTAATTTTAAGGTCAACAGAATTTGAGTTGGGCCTCTTTTCTACTTACTGTTAGCCTTAAAAAAAATGGAAAAAACTGCTCTCCTCATATGAATAAACAACACATGTGAATAAGGAAATAACTTATTCTATGTTATGATTTATTTTACACAAAATAAAAATAAGCACATGACCTTTAAATGTCTGTAGGTGAAGAGTCCCTTTGAATTGATGGGAGAATAAAATTTTTCTTTATACATGATATATATCCTGTGGGACATCTTTAACCTGTCATTTAAAAGGAACTATTTAAGGAGTTTTTTTTTTTTTTTTTTCTGGAAAATGCGTTCACATGAATTCTTAGAATGCTAGAGTTTGGACATCTTATCATCATGTAATAATTCCTGAGAACCATGTAAATACTGTGAATTCTCTGTGTCAGTGCACGATCTCTCACAGAAAGTCCTTGGACATGTGGTGGGTTGCTTCGGGCTTCTCCCCTGAAGCAGCAATGGATTTCCTCCTGGCATTGTTTTCTTTATTCTTCTCCTTTGTTGATATTATTTCCCTTTTCCCTTCCTTAGAGTCCACAGGTCTTTACTAGTGAGATAAATGTTCACTTGTGTCCGTGAAATGCTGGGGGAAGCAGAGTGTTTCAGGGCTATCTTGTGATTTGATCGCATCCTGATTATCTGGAGAAGATGCAGAGGCTTTCCTGTTTCATTCGGATGCAGATAATCTGCAGGAAGCCAGGTTCCTGGCTTCTCCCTTTCCTCTGCCCTTTAGGATTAAACGTGGCAGCAAGCGTTCCTTGGGATGAGTGAGAGTAAAGCAGATAACGTTGTCGCCTTTGGGTTTCCTAGCTGATAACCGGGGTTCCCGGCGGTTGTTTTTCTCTTGCGCCTCCGGTTCTTATATTGTGGCATCTAATTTGCTGTTGTCTTAGCAGATGTGGAAAGAAACAGAATAATACACTGAAATATATAAAGAGATAGCATAAATAATACAATCCTGAAATGGTATTTGGAAGATAGCTATTATTACTTCTCACTTGTATTGCTTATACACTTAGGTCGGTTCATAAACAGTCACTTACTTGTAGGATTTTTCTTTTTAAAAAAATTAAAGCAAGAGAAGGCGGGATGAGCCAACTTTGCCTTGCTGTGTATTTCTCTTCTCTTGTATGAATCCTTCCCTGCTGGATTTTTTTTTGTTGTTGTTGTTGTTGACCTGAAAACTGGCTATCCAGTCATGGAAAAATATTGAGTTGAATTAGGTGTTACCAAAAAGAGGAAAAATATTTTTAAACTGCTAGTCAAAAATCAGCCAAAGGGAGATTTGGGAATGTTTAGAAGAACTGATACCCTTAACTACTGTGTTAAATTGGTTTCAATTTTTATTTCTCCTGCTCTGATTCTCCCTAATTTTTGGATTTCTGGTCATTGTATCTTCTTTATTTGCTCTTTTGATACATAAACATTATTTGCAGAAAAGGAAACAGTAGATGAGTTATCAACCCAGCTTCATACTGCCGAGTGTTCTTCAGTCTAGGGATACTGAGAAAGTGTGACCCCTGCTGGCTTTGTATGGTGTTTTGGCTTGATCTCAACTTCTGTCCCAAAGCAGTAATATTTAAACCAATGTCTATAAGACAAATTTAAAGATAATCAAATAGAAATATAAGAGACCATCTGGTTTGGTGGTTTACAAGCTTGAAGTTTATTGTTTTAGCATTACAACTCTTTCTTCAAACATATTTTTACTTGGAACCCCAATATCTAAATAAAATGGATAATGTTGGAAGGAGAAGACTGATTTGATTGACAGGAAGCTGAGACCTACTGAGATTAAATGCTTCCTCTAGACCACATTAGCAGCTAGATTTCATTTGTCGGCTCCCCAAATAGCAAAACTGTCTAAGCATTTTGGTGTTTTTTTCTAAGAGTTTTACCCTCCTCTGCAACATGCAGTTATTCAGATTGCGTGTAAATGGCCATGTTTGAGTCTTAGGGCAATGAGTCTTCACTGAAAGGGGAGATGGTTGCACCTGCAAGGTCCTCTGCAAGAGCTGTCCACATTTGGCTGCACTGGGGGAGCGTCAGTAAGTGGTCTTGGGAATTGCAAGCTTACTGTTACGGGTCCTCATTCCAGATTATATACGTTTGCAAATGGGCCCAGCTTAACACTCCCCCGCCCCTATTAGCGGTTGTTGTGGCAGTGTGAACTTGGGCCACAGGCACAGCTATGCTAATAGATACAAGCTTGTGGCTTTAGGAGGGACCCGGTTTTGAACAGAAGGAAACAGGCTTCCCCTTGACTCTCGTTATGTTTTAGGTGGAACATAATAATATGCATGTTCTCAGTTATTCCTTTGAAAAATGGCAGTGGGGACTCTGCAAGGGTGTTAGGAAATAGGCTGCAAGGAAGTACCTTCATGCTGATTGCAGCCTCTCTCTCACCTTGAACCAGCCTCCCCGTTCCCCACTTTGTGTGTCTCCAGTCGAAGACTTGGTGATGAGATGAGAGTGCAGATGCTCAGAAGAGGGTGGGCTGAGGGAGGGGGCAGAGAATCCCTCGCACGTCTCCTTGCAGGGATGAGCAGTGGGGCCATCGTGTGCTTGGGCTGGCACTCGTGAGCGTTTCGCTGTGGGACCTCCCACGTGTGCTGTGTTCTCTGTTTCAGCCCCGGCAACAGCCCTACATCCTGCCTCCCATGCACGTCCAGTGTGGCGAACACTACTCGGAAACACACACTTCGCAAGGTAACGCTGGCTTGCTGCTGTCCCTTCTTAAGACCTGAATTTGAGTACTGGGGATCAATGCTGAGATTATTTTGGTTTAGGCGACAGCGATGCTTTTATTTTAACTTTGGCATGTCTGAATGGCAGCGGTCTGGGATTTGTGAGAGTCACAGAATACCATTTACCCCTGAGACCAAAACTTCCCCAGAATTGCGTGCGGAAGGAGTTGGGGGAAGACAGTTCCTTTCTCTTCCTCTTCATCCTCGAAAGTGGGTTAGAGAAGAGAGTGACAGCTAAGCCCAGCGGAAGACTCTTCACCTTCCTTGCCGGGGTCAGAAAACTTTGAACAGTCAGCCAGGTTTTCATGGTGACAGAGAACACAGGTGTCCAGAATAATTGAAAGAAACACACTCATAATCTCAGCCCCTCATTTTAGCTCTCATTTGCCACCTCTTCCCCAGTCTCTTTCTCAGTGCACTTGTTAAACTCATTAGTTCCTTGTCTCTCTAAACACTCCCCTGCAAAATGTATCGGAAAAAAAAAGCCCATTTCAATAATGGTCTAACAATGAGCATTTATAGACCAGTTCTTTTCCTTAAGCACTGTTCTAAGTACTTGGACTTTATTGTCTCATTTCATCCTCAAAATAAACCTAGGAGATAGGTACTGTTGCTGTCGTTATTACCATTTGCTATAGAAACTGGGATACAGAAAGGGTATTGGAGGAGCTTGGATATGAAAATCAGTGTCTTAACTCTGGAGCCGGTGCTCTGTGATCATTTCAGTAACTGCATCTTAGAAAACAAATGGGACTAAACACCGGATGTTGACAGTGGGGTAAAGGATAATTCATTTTTGTGTTATCATATGCTAGCTCTTGCACTGTCAAAGTACAAGCCTGGAAACTAAGATCATCAAGATAACGTAATTTAATAAAACTACCTTTTATGAGCAGACTAGCAAAAATTACCCTGCTTCTGTGGGAAGGCAGCAAACCGCCGTAGAGGTGGATACATGCAGTGTTTTCTCCCTCTAGTTTTCCTTGCCTCTATCATTTCATTTTGCCTGTGTTCCCACCTCTGCTCTTTAGGCAGCCGATTATGTTTTAGGTGGAACATAATAATATGCATGTTCTCAGTTATTCCTTTGAAAAATGGCAGTGGGGACTCTGCAAGGGTGTTAGGAAATAGGCTGCAAGGAAGTACCTTCATGCTGATTGCAGCCTCTCTCTCACCTTGAACCAGCCTCCCCGTTCCCCACTTTGTGTGTCTCCAGTCGAAGACTTGGTGATGAGATGAGAGTGCAGATGCTCAGAAGAGGGTGGGCTGAGGGAGGGGGCAGAGAATCCCTCGCACGTCTCCTTGCAGGGATGAGCAGTGGGGCCATCGTGTGCTTGGGCTGGCACTCGTGAGCGTTTCGCTGTGGGACCTCCCACGTGTGCTGTGTTCTCTGTTTCAGCCCCGGCAACAGCCCTACATCCTGCCTCCCATGCACGTCCAGTGTGGCGAACACTACTCGGAAACACACACTTCGCAAGGTAACGCTGGCTTGCTGCTGTCCCTTCTTAAGACCTGAATTTGAGTACTGGGGATCAATGCTGAGATTATTTTGGTTTAGGCGACAGCGATGCTTTTATTTTAACTTTGGCATGGTCTGAATGGCAGCGGTCTGGGATTTGTGAGAGTCACAGAATACCATTTACCCCTGAGACCAAAACTTCCCCAGAATTGCGTGCGGAAGGAGTTGGGGGAAGACAGTTCCTTTCTCTTCCTCTTCATCCTCGAAAGTGGGTTAGAGAAGAGAGTGACAGCTAAGCCCAGCGGAAGACTCTTCACCTTCCTTGCCGGGGTCAGAAAACTTTGAACAGTCAGCCAGGTTTTCATGGTGACAGAGAACACAGGTGTCCAGAATAATTGAAAGAAACACACTCATAATCTCAGCCCCTCATTTTAGCTCTCATTTGCCACCTCTTCCCCAGTCTCTTTCTCAGTGCACTTGTTAAACTCATTAGTTCCTTGTCTCTCTAAACACTCCCCTGCAAAATGTATCGGAAAAAAAAAGCCCATTTCAATAATGGTCTAACAATGAGCATTTATAGACCAGTTCTTTTCCTTAAGCACTGTTCTAAGTACTTGGACTTTATTGTCTCATTTCATCCTCAAAATAAACCTAGGAGATAGGTACTGTTGCTGTCGTTATTACCATTTGCTATAGAAACTGGGATACAGAAAGGGTATTGGAGGAGCTTGGATATGAAAATCAGTGTCTTAACTCTGGAGCCGGTGCTCTGTGATCATTTCAGTAACTGCATCTTAGAAAACAAATGGGACTAAACACCGGATGTTGACAGTGGGGTAAAGGATAATTCATTTTTGTGTTATCATATGCTAGCTCTTGCACTGTCAAAGTACAAGCCTGGAAACTAAGATCATCAAGATAACGTAATTTAATAAAACTACCTTTTATGAGCAGACTAGCAAAAATTACCCTGCTTCTGTGGGAAGGCAGCAAACCGCCGTAGAGGTGGATACATGCAGTGTTTTCTCCCTCTAGTTTTCCTTGCCTCTATCATTTCATTTTGCCTGTGTTCCCACCTCTGCTCTTTAGGCAGCCGAGTATTTTCAGTCACCTTTTCTGTTTTTTTAACCTTCTCTGCCTTTGAATTCCTCTACTCTGCTCATGCTTAAATCTGAGGTGTACAAACGAATATATTTTGCCCACAGAAAAATGTGTTTGTAAGAGCTTGCCTCCTGAGGGTGTGTGTGTGTGTGTGTGTGCATGCGTGCGTGCGTGTGTGTGTGTGTGTGTGTGTGTGTGTAAGGAACACTGGATGCACAGAATGGTCCTGACTTTAGAAATCTGCTTTCTGTTCTCTTTATTATTGGTGGTGTTCAGTCACTAAGTCGTGTCTGACTCTTTGAGACCATGGACTGTAGCATGCCAGACCTCCCTGTCTTTCACTGTCTTTTATCTCTTTAGGTACCTGTTTAAAGTATTAATAATTTTAACGTGAAATTGACCTTGGTGATGAAACCAAGTCTAGAGGTGGGTTTTAGACAGTGGCGAAAATTACACTCCTGAGTCTTACTTTGCCTTCCCCTGGTTGCTGATCATAATGAGGCAGCCAGGCTTGCTGACATCCTGACCGTGCTGCTTGCCTTGTGTTTGATTAATGCTCGGCAGTCCCTTAGATACAGGGAGTTTTTCCATTGCAGTCAGGAAGATCAGCTCTAAGAACTCAAAGTTTTTCACTTCCTGGCCCAAATATCCAGTTCTGTCATTAAGCCCCACACAAGAGGGAGCGGTCTTCCAGTGTGAGGACCATTGTTGGTACCTGATTTAAAAACTCAGGCCTATCAAGAACTTAACCCCGCTGACCCCAGTTCCATATGTACTGAGCTTCATTTGTTTAGATTCACTTTTTATTTATAGTGTGCTTTTCAATACCCTTTCAGTATGTTGGCATCTTGCCCAAGAAATTGCTGGTGTTTTCTATGGAATATGTGGGTGGAGACCATGGGATTTCCCTCTTTATGACTTCTGTGAGTTAAAAATTACCCCCATGAGTGAGAGGACCAACTCGATGGAAGCAGGATGGCGTGGAGGTTCACAGGCCTCTGTTTGACTTCTTGCAGACAGCATCTTCCATGGGAATGAAGAAGCCTTGTATTGCAACTCACACAACAGCCTGGACTTAAGTTATTTAAATGGCACCGTCACCAACGGCGGCAGCGTGTGTAGTGTTCACAGCGTCAACTCCCTCAGCTGCTCCCAAAGCTTCATCCAGGCTTCTCCCGTCTCCTCCAACCTCAGCATCCCTGGGAGTGACATCATGCGGGCAGACTACATCCCCAGCCACCGGCACAGCGCCATCATCGTACCATCCTACCGGCCCACGCCCGATTACGAGACGGTCATGCGGCAGATGAAGAGGGGCGTCGTGCACACGGACAGCCAGAGCCAGTCCCTGCGAAACCTCAACATCATCAACACCCACGCCTACAACCAGCCGGAGGACCTGGTGTACAGCCAGCCCGAGATGCGGGAGAGGCACCCGTACACGATCCCCTATGGGCCCCAGGGGGGCTACGCAAACAAACTGGTCAGCCCATCGGACCAGCTCAGCCCCACGAATCCCGCGGTGCCGAGCAGGCCAGGGGGGCCCAGTGCCATCTCACACACGGTGACACGCCGGAGCTGGCGAACATGCAGCTGCAGGGTGCCCAGAGCCACAGCGCGGCCCACGTGCTCAGAAACTATCTCTTCCGGCCACCGCCCCCCTACCCACGGCCCCGGCCAGCCACCAGCACGCCGGACCTGGCCAGCCACCGCCACAAGTGCGTCAGCGGCAGCAGCCCCGACCTGGTGACCCGCAAGGTTCAGCTGTCCGTGAAGACCTTCCAGGAGGACAGCTCCCCAGTGGTGCACCAGTCCCTCCAGGAGGTGAGTGAGCCCCTCACGGCCACCAAGCTCCACGGTGCGGGGCACAAGCGGCACAGCCTGGAGGCGATGAGCAGCATGGTGAGGGGCATGGAGGCCATGACCCTGAAGTCGCTCAACATCCCCATGGCCCGCCGCAACACCCTGCGGGAGCCGGAGCCTCCCGAGGAGGGCCCCGGCGGCCACGAGGTCCCCCAGCTCCCCCAGTACCACCACAAGAAGACACTCTCGGATGCCACCATGCTGATCCACAGCAGCGAGAGCGAGGAGGAGGAGGAGGAGGCTCCCGACCCCGTGCCCCAGATCCCCGTGCTCCGGGAGAAGGTGGCGTACAGCACCCAGCTACAGGCCGCCCTGGCCCGGATTCCAAACAAGCCCCCACCCGAGTACCCTGGGCCCCGGAAAAGCGTGAGCAACGGGGCGCTGCGGCAGGACCAGGCGTGCCTGCCTCCTGCCGTGGCCCGGGCCAGGCTGCTGCGGCACGGGCCCGCCAAGGCCGTCAGCGTCTCCCGGGCCGACCAGCTGGCCATCAACGGGGCCTCTCTCGGGCCGTCCATCTCGGAGCCCGACCTGACGAGCGTGAAGGAGCGGGTCAAGAAAGAGCCTGTCAAGGAGAGACCTGTGTCCGAAATGTTTTCCCTGGAGGACAGCATTATAGAGAGAGAGATGATGATTCGGGTAAGTGGCCACCTCTCCCGGGGGCACCTTTGGAGGGACGGTTAAAGGGGCTGGTCCCCCCCGACCCCCACCCCGGAGCACCCTCTCTGCTCTTTTCAGTGATTCAGGCGCACCTCCCTCCTCTGGGCACGGAAGAAAGTGTGAGGCTTATCAGGGAATATGGGAGGATTTAAACATGTGATAGAATTTAAAAGTCACTTGCATTTTAAACAAGTAGGGTTTCTTTTCACAAAACTGCTTTTTGCTCTTTCCATTTTCATTCATGGTTTCTCGTAGGCCTGCTTGGGGCAAAGTGCTTGACAAAGTTAGGATCTTAGCTATGTGGTATTGAGATCAGTGTCTAAGCCAGCACTGATGCATATATTCAGGGTCAGATTTCCCATTGCCTGAGCTGCCAGGAGCTCACCTTCCTCCATCTCCTGGCATTTTGGTTTTCTCTGGGGAAAGCAGTTTTTCCCTAGTTAGATTTTAAAATAGCAGCCTCCCTTCAAAGCACAGCTTTCTGTGTAGATCTGGATGTCAGGACTGCTCATCAGTGTTGACCATGGTGTGTCCAGTTTCATTTTCAGATCTTCTTTCAATAGATGGTCAGCACAAATCTATGAAAAAATACAATAAACTCAGAAGCGTACAGTTGAGCTTGAATTCACCATTGAGCTTACTCTATCAAGAACTCACACAGGCATCTTCATACACTCACGCACACACGTGTAACATTTGACAATGCCTAATATTAGACATAAGTCACTCTTCTTCAGTATGTTTCCTCTGGAAGGTTAGTTATGTTGCCGGAGCAAAAGTATGCAGTAACAGTTGCACATCTAGAGCAAAAAAGTGAATTACATCTTACTAATGAGAAAATTGCTGGATTGTAGGTGCTGCTTTACAAAATGTTTTATAATACCATTGCTATTTGTCCTGGAGATGTTCACTCCCTTAAAAAAAAAAATCCTTTCATTATAACTACTCAAACCCAGATTGACTTCGCCTCTGCATGTACCACATCTGGGTCATAAGGTAGCCAGCACTTACTTTACAAACTCCAGCGCAGTTGTAACTTACATTTTGCTTTGAGGGAATTCATCAACCTTTCTTCATGTATAAGTCTCCCCGTTGTGCAGTGGGAATCAACTTGTGAAGAATAGTAAAGAGCCAAAGTTTTAAGAAAGCCAAGTCCCTAGGTTTAGGAATCTAATCCATAGCAACGTTCTGGCTTTAGACAAACGTCAAGAACCTTCTCAGCCTCACAGTTTTAGCCATCCATGGAGTATTGCTAGGAATTTGGTGCAGGCATAACTTTTTCCACTTTTCGCAAACCTGGAGGGAAATTGTGAAAGATGTGCTTGTGCCTGTAGCAAATAAAACTGTCTGGCTTGGGGATGGAATGAAGCGCGGGGGTGGGTGCCTTGGGGAGGACTTTCCACGTTTGGGAAAAGTAATCTTTGGTAGAAAGGGGTTTTCAGCACTTCTGGGCCTCAGGCCCCTTTCCCTCAACTCAGCGTCAAGAACTCATCAGTCCCAGCATTTGGTGGTATTAGTCCCTTGCTGACTGGCTGTTTATTGCCCCCTACCTGGTTGCCTAGCCTCACTTTGGTCATATTCATCCTCTTGTTACCTGTATTAAACAAAAGCCTGTAGCTGATACTTATGGCACTGATTCCTCATATAGAGCTTCATGCATTATCACAGAGCAGAAACAAAGCCTTTCTCACTGTTTATCCACGTGTCCTCCCAGCCCATCCATTGGGTAATAGTGAATAGCTGATTTTACCTCTTAACTAGTTCCCTGGCCCTATGTCATTTTCCCTTATTTTTTTAAAGTGTACCTTTTTTAAAAAAATTGTTTTTTGGCCACGCCGCAGAGAGTGTAGGATCTTAGTCCTTGACCTGGAATCGAACCCATGCCCCTCACATTTTAAGCACAAAGTCTTAGCTACTGAACTGCTAGGGAAATCCCCTTCCTGATTTTTCCCCAAATCCTACATACTCATTAGCTCAAGGGCAGCCACCCTTGGTTGTTGTCCTGACCTCAGAGGAAGACTTGGAGGATCTTCAGTGAGCCGGGCAAGATGGTGATGTGGCCCCTGACACTGGAGCTTAGGGTGGGTCTCCATTGTCTTTCTGAAGAAACACCCAGTGACCTCCCCACATCTCAGATGCCTTACTCTGGTGCCCATGATGGGTAGCTTTCGCCTTGCTTGTTAAGCATAGCTAAGAGAAGGCTGTCAAGGCCTTCCTAGGATGAGAAAATGTCACCAAACAGGAACTAGAAGCAGACAGCTATGGTGAGAATTTGCCCTCCAGGCAACCCTCTCTCCCTTTCTGGAGCGGCTTGGCTTGTCGCCTTGATGGATAGTTCAGGCCTGTGGTGTGGGTAGCGCCCTCTGCCCGGCTCCTGCTGCTGCTTTGAAGACATTCCACTGTCTGTGGTTCCCTAACCCCCAGTCAGGTACTGGGGAGAGAAGAGGCCAGAGCAAATCTTTGAATTCATTATTTTTGATCTGTGGTAATAAGCTCATAGGATAAATGAGGAGGAGCTAAGAGAAATAGTTTATCATTGGGGTTTCAGTGTTGCCTGGGTAGTAATCCTTTCCCAAGAAAGACAAGTAAGTTACTTTTTGCTTTGGGTCCAATTGGAGTCACCTTATGGTGTAGGTGAGAAGGAAGCAGACGGACTGTCAGAGGATCTGAGGACCATTTACCAAAAAAAAAAAAAACCCTAAAAACAATCATTGCTCTCAAAATTTTGCGGAGGAGTGAAACATTCTCAGCTAAAAGAGATAATGGCAGGCAGGGAGGAAGTTCTCCCTTACAAAAACAGACTAGTAAGTAAATAGACCGACAGAACTCCCCAAATTTAAATCCTGAATTTTCAAAGTCTGCCCAGGGTTGAGAAGCCAGAATCTTTCTAAAGAACAGACTGTGTTTTGGCCCTTTCTCACTTTCTCACAGTTAATCCTCCTCTGAGATGCTCCTTCGGTTTATCTGATGGGTTAGCCCTGTCACAGGACCAAGCATCTTATTGACAGCATCACTCACAAAGGCCAGGGCTCCATTCCTCTTTTTCTAAAATTGAAATATAGTTGATTTGCAATGTGTTCCCTGGTGGCTCAGATGGTAAAGAATCTGCCTGCAGTGCAGGAGACCTGGGTTCGATCCCTGGGGCAGGAAGATCCCCTGGAGAAGGGCATGACTACCCAATCCAGTTCTCTTGCCTGGAGAATCCAATGGACAGAGGAGCCTGCAGAGCTACAGTCCATGGGATCAGAAAGAGTTGACACAACTGAATCAACACAACAGGCGCTCTGTCCTCTACCAATACCATAGCTCCATCAAGACACTTCTTTAGGAAGTAAATTGCTAAATGACAGACTAAGAAAAAAATACCGGAAGATTTGGAAAAAAAAAAAGTTATAACAGAGTAAGATCACTCCTTCATCTGTGGCAACCAAAGGAACCGGCAAACTGTGGGTCAAAATTGTAAACTCTGTAAAACTTATCTGTTTCTGTGCTTTATAGAGTCCCTCTGTCCTTTTGTCTTCTAAGACAAAATTATTGGGTGGAAAATGCCCCTGTTGCCTGAAGTGAGCAACTGGAGATTGGTTCACGCCCCAATCAGCTTAGAGGAGGTGGGAAAGCACAGCTGTAGATGAAATAACTGGAGCCCAACAGTGTCAGAGTGTCTGTGCAGGTGAGGACAGAGAGGCGTCACAAAGGCGTAAGCAAGAGCCAGGCGTGGTCTGCGTGGTCCCCAGCTGGTGTTCTCCCACGGTTTAGTCACCGGGAGGCATGGCATCCGTTCCTGTGGGTCTTCTGGATGAAGCACGAAGGACCCTGCTGGGGGGTCATCTCAGGTGGTTCCAGGCTATGGTGTTAGCAAGTTTGTTAAAATACATCAGCTCCCTTTCTGGGGATAATATCCCAGGGACCAGAGAGATTCAATATAGAGCTAACACCTCAGTCTTAGCCCCTCTGAGTGGGAACTTGGGAAGGAAGTTTCTTTCTCTACTTCTGTATGTATCCATCCTCTTATCAATGGGACAGTTTTTCTACTATATCCTTCTGCTTCTCTATATATTCATTCTACTGATTTTTTAGAGTTTGATATTGAAACTGCAACTAAAAATCTTTAATTTTGCTACTTAAAAAAATAATTGTAATATGTGACGGAGCTGTATATAACCTTGTTCTGTATTTTTCAATCTCCTATAAGAGAGAGACTTATCACACTTACATAATTTAAAAAATAAAAAAATAATCTAAAAAGAATGCAACAGTTTTTATAAGCTTTTTACCATTTAATCTGTGTAAAAGGCCCATCATTTTGATTAGCTCTGATTATTCATGAATCTCTGTTTCTCTTTTCTTTGTCCTGTCTTCCTTCAGTGCTCACCTTCCTAAGGTGACCCGTGCATGCTTTTTTTTGAGCCCTGTGGCAGGGTATATCTGTGTAGAGTCTCTGCTCTTGTTTGTTTATTTACTCCATTTTTAAAGAAACGCTCAGGAGGCCCAGAGGAGCCGGCTTCCTCGGGCGCAGTAGGAATGAAGGGGAAGGCTGTGTTTGAATTTGCCCTGCTAATGGTAATTGTCTGCATTCCTTGGCTGGGGAGTTATAGATTTGGGGAGATTAAAACACATTCCAGCATTCTCCTGGTATTACGAACAATGAGAACATGCCTTTTCTTGCCACAAGAATCTAGAAAAGCAGAAGATGGCAGGCCTGGAGGCGCAGAAGAGGCCACTGATGTTGGCAGCCTTGAACGGACTCTCAGTTGCTCGGGGCCCAGGGCGGGAGGAGAGTCGCGTCGATGCCACCCGAGTTCCCATGGACGAGAGGGTAAGCGCTGGCCTCGTCAAACGTGTGACTCATTCTCTGTGGTCGTAGGATTCCGACGCTCTCTCCTCGCCCAGACACGCCAGCACGAAGGTGTGTGGGACGAATTCATTCTTCAACTTGAAAATGAGGGCGACCTGGGTTATGCTGTATTAGATTGATCCTTTCCAGTAACTCTTGTTTCTTTGTCAGGTTAGTTCAGTGATGACACCTAGAGACACCAGCCCCTGGCCACTTGTCTGTGCGGCCTCAGTCAACCCATATTTCTCTGGGCCTGTTTCTTTGTTTTGCAGAGTGAAGAGGTTAAGCCCTTGCCCTAGTGCTCGACTTCTGTGATTTTTGTGAGCAAGTACCCTTTATTAGGCAGTAATTATTTTACCCAAGCCCTTAAGAGTTCTTTAATATGCTGGCCCCTTGCTAGGAACTTCCTAGGTGGCGCTAGTGGTAAAGAATCTGCCTGCCCATGCAGGAGATGCTAGAAATGCAGGTTGGATTCATGGGTGGGGAAGATCCCCTGGAGTAGGAAGTGGGAACCTACTCCATTATTCTGGCCTGGAAAATTCCATGGACAGGGTCCTGATGGGCTAGAGTCCATGGGACTGTGAGGAGTCAGACAGGACGGAGCAACTGGGCACATGCTTGGCTATAGAGTATGACTGATATATAATTGTTAGGGCAATGCATTGTGAGAACTTTGGTTTCGAAAAGAAAAGAAAGTGGCACAGTAGTGTTTCAGAGGTGAACAGACATGTTCCTTTAGTCCCTGAAATTGCTGTCAGATTAAAGAAAAGGTTGTGTAAATGTAATAGAGTGCCAGTAAGATTAGGGTTTAGGTTTTGTCAGCGTATATGAAGTATTAGCATGCTCTGAGAACCAGAAGTGTCTTACTTTATTTTTGGCCACACCATATGGCATATTCCCTGACCAGGGCTCAAAAATTGTGCCCCCTGCATTTGAAGCATAGAGTCTTAACCACTGGACTACCAGAGAAGTTCCTAGAAGGGTCTTTAGTGGGATCATTTAATCCAATTAATATCATGCTATTGTAATTAGTGTTTTGGCCATGGGAAAAATAAAAGAGAGGGGTGTCTAATCTGCATGAGTAGGAACTATGGACCAATATCACCTTAAAATTTAGCTAAAAACAACTACATAAGTGGAGAAAAGGATTTTCTTGATAACTAAAGTTTAAAGATCTCCTTATCACTAGAACTTGAAACAGCAGGCGGCTCAGTGGTAAAGAATCCTCCAGCCGATTCAGGAGATGCAGGTTGAATCCCTGGGTTGGGAAGATCCCCTGAAGGAGGAAATGGCAGCCCACTCCAGTATTATTGCCTGGGGAATCCCATGGACAGAGGAGTTGACAGGCTGCAGCTTATGGGGCTGCAAAGAGTCAGACACAGCTGAGTGGCGAGCATGCATACACGTTAATAACAAAATACTAATTTTGAATTTCACCTCTTGCCTAGTCTGGCAGACTTTACTGTTTAAGGTATGAGTGAGCAGGCAGTTGGTTATTGGACAAGAGAAACTTGCAATATGGTGAATGAATGAGACCGAATAATCAAGGTTTGATTGTCCATCTTGAAACTACTGATTAACACTCTCTATAAATATTTTGAGAAATCTGGTGGTTTTGTCAGAGTGTTTGGATCAGATTATTCAGAGAGCTGAAGGTCACCTTCTGTTGCAGTTCAGAACCCTGAAAAAGAAGCTCGAAGAGGGAATGGTGTTCACAGAATACGAGCAAATTCCAAAGAAAAAGGCAAATGGCATTTTCAGCACAGCAGCTCTGCCAGAAAATGCTGAGCGCAGCCGAATCCGCGAGGTGGTTCCCTATGAGGAGAACCGCGTAGAGCTAATACCAACCAAAGAAAATAACACAGGCTACATTAACGCCTCCCACATCAAGGTAAGAAAGGGGGCGTGTTGGGAAGGCTGCTTGAAGATTGCTGGGTTAACGGTAAAAATGCAGGGAGGAGAAAACAGACGGGCTGCCGCGGCACAACTTGGCCAGTCCCCAAACCCCGAGGGAGTGTTTTTGAACACGTGGAGTTTTTCTTAGTCAACTCGAAGGCCATGCCTGATGCTGCAGAGAGAAGGAAGCCCAGTGGCCTCAGGGAAAACCTCAGGTCAGCTATTTCTGAAGCTTGGTTGTGTCGGAGGATTTAAGTTTTTCTTGTTTCTGTAAGTGGTAACTTTTCAGGAAACTCACAGGTAAAGCTGAGGACTGTCCCTTTCAGTTTGTAGTTTGCAGGCGATTGAGGCTGTGAAAGTTACTGGCACTGTATTTCCGTCACTGGAGTTTTTATGATGTTCAAGAGAAAGAGCTGTCATTTCTCACTTGTGATACTGGTTATGCATTATAGCTGAAGTCCCAAATTTGTATGATATTCACAAGAGTGGACTAATTTAACCATCAACCATAATGGTGCGTTGATAATGAATTTGACAAGGTTTGCCAACTTTATTCAATGTACTTGAGTCATTACATTTTTGTTAACTAGTTCGAATACTCCAAATCTTCATATCTCAGTATTTCATAGCCTTTAAAGTTAGTCAGCTTAGCTTTACTTCAGTTAGAATTTAGAGTTATAGATATATACATGCATGCAAACAAGTTTTCCCTAAATAGCTTAATTTCACCAGGGCCCCTAATGACAGAGCATATTTGTTTAGAATGTCACCATTTGCCCTGGCCTGCAAACTAGGGGAGTTATTTGTATACTAATCTGACTTGTATCTGTGTAACTCTTACAGCTGTTACAGGATGTTTTTCAACAATACAGGGTTCACATTAGTAGTCTGTTGTGGTCAGTAACCTTAGAAACCTATCTCTGGCATTATTTCCTTTCTTCATTGAATTTTTCAACTGTAGCCAAATCACAGGTAGGTTCCTTTGAGCCTCTAAAATACAGCCAGTTGTTGGCCCGTGTATCAGTTCAGTTTTGATGCAGAATGTGGAAAGTGTACCATTGTTGGCATAGTGTTTTGTTCACTGAGCATAGATAACCACGTATTTTTCTATTGGAATATAATTGCTTTATAATGTTGCACAACACTATAGTGAATCAGCCATATGTGTACATATATCCCCTCCCTCTGGAGCCACCCTCCCACCCTCTCATTCCACTCCTTTAGGTCATCATAGAGTGGTTTTTTTTTAACTGTCAGAAAGTCCTGGCCAAAGAAATAGAATGGCATAACTCTCATGGATCATAATTATGTATTTTAGTCATATTTTTGAGAGTGAGAACTCTCAATGCTAATACAATAAAAAACAATAAATAAACTAAAGCAATAAAAACAATTAAAAAAAAAAACTGAGCCCCATAAAACTCTGAAGGAAACTGACAGTTCTGAGTTTCCTGGGCTGAATTTAGCTGACGAAATAATGACTGAAAAAATGGACTCAAGCAGAGATGCGGATCGCACAGCTGCTTCTTGCTCGAGTATTGTGAAAAGCTTCCGTAGCTGTAACATGCTATCTTCTTTTGGCCAAATCGCCTCTCCCGTTTTCCATCTACTCTCTGGAAAAAGCTGGCAGTCTGCATGGCCTGTGCCCGTCGGGCGTTATTAACAGAAATGCGCCTTCCTCCGTATTCTCCGAGGCCCACATTTCATCTTGTGGATCTGGGTTAGACATGGGTACGTTTAATAGACCCAGAGAGCTTGTGAGAACTTGTCCTTGTGTTTTTGGAATGGAGTTGTATATCTTGCCAGTGTTTCCTCCCTGGATTCCAAGCAGCTGTTAACACAGAACAGAGATTTATTTGCTCCAGAGGTGAAATCACATCTGTGAAACCCACCTCAGTAGCATTGGCGGTTGGGTTTTTAATGCAGCTTTTAATACCCTCCTGTCAGTACTTGGGAATATGCTGAAAGGCCCCAGGCAGCAGCATACTCTGGAAGTATTTATGGCTCCTATATGTTGGGTGCCAGAGAGGATAATGTTTAAAAGCATGATTCCACAGATAAGCCAAATTCCTAGCCAGCCAGCAAATACGTGAGTGTCATCTCCTACCAGTACTCAGAAAATGGATTTTGCCTGCCAGCTTTGACCTAAACATGTCTTGTGTAACGAGATAATAACTGACATGGTTTTTGTTTGAATCAAGTTAGTATATAGTTTCATAAAACAAATGAGAGAAAAAGTTGCAAACAGTGATCACTCCATTACCCGTAAAGCTATCTTGAGATCCACACCGGTGTGAATGTGTAAGGAAGCCTTACTTGGCAATATCAAGGCACAGGAATGAAGAGATACCCAGAAAGAGTCCCTCCAAAGGCCCGTTTTCCCCTGCTAGCATCACCTCCCACACTCGGGACACGCCTTTTTACTGATGAATCTCCACTGCTGATATTTATTGCTGCAAAATTATCCTCCCAATGTGGGCTTTAAAAATATTCACAACCTAAAAGTTGAGAGTTATGCTTTACTTGGTGGGGATTTTTCAGAATTTAAAGCCTAGGAGACACATCTCTAATAAACCTGGGAGAATTGCTCCCCGGAGGCTAGAGGAGGGGCCAGGTTATATGGAAGTTTTACAACAAAGGGCGGAGTAGTCAGAACATCGGTGATTATTGTTAATTAAAGAAAACCAGATAAGCCAAGTTAAGGAATTTAGCACTTTTCTGTATATGGGAAGATGCAAGAGTCTGGGCCCACTGAAGTCGTTCCTTTGATATGCACCTCAGCTCTCGGCCTTATGGTCTTTACCACCTGAGCTCCCAGGAGGCTCACCATGGGGAGTGGCTGCAGTCTGATGGTTGCTAGAGGGCAGGTGTTCTTTCCTGAGTCCCCTCGGGGCTCACCAGCTCACCTTCCGAACTGGTGGTGACTGTGATATCCTTTGTTTACTGATAGGGCAGGAAATACTCCATTTCTCTCTAAGGTCACCCTGAGCTGTGTAGGGTAATGATTTTATTATCCAAAATCATCTCAGATTCCGGAGTTCAGCTGGAAGCTATGGTACTGCACAAGGGGAAGGTAGAGGTGAAATACCATGAACTGTTGGCTTCGGTGCATTCATAACACCTTTACTGTATGTGGCACAGAGCAGTGGGTACAACAGAGGTTTGGGACACACTTCCCATCAGGGCAGTGGTAGAAGGACATTGTTATTCCAAAGGGGTGTTATTCCACAGTAGACTTTTCTATTATTTAAAAGGATGCCACAAAGTACTGTTTCTCAATATAGTAGTGGGTATAAAACCAATTTAGTAAGGAAGAGCTTGTGGGGTTTTGTTTTGTTTTTTGCTTGTTTTGTCTTTTTAATGGATAGACTATAAAAAAGGAAAAGAATGGCAATTATTAATACATTGCATATTGGAAACATAACTATTATGTCTGTAACAATTGTTAGATTACACACATATATATTCATATAATATTATACATCCGTGTATATATATGTGCGTGTGTGTATGTTTAATATGCACTGATTTATACATAATTACTGTGAGTTGAAGACCAAAACCCATGAGGTATATTTTGATAGCTTGAGTGGCATAATGTTTACATGTAAAACTCTGTCACTTGCCACTCCTGGTCTCAGGACTGTTGATAATGGCACTAACACACTGGACCTAAAAATGTTATCCAAGGTTTTCAGGTGGCTGCAAAAGGACCTGTGGTCAGCATGGAATTCTGTCCTGGATTTGGGGTTCATTCACTGATGCTTCCCTTGGCTTCTAGGTGGTGGTCGGTGGGGCAGAATGGCACTACATCGCCACTCAGGGCCCCCTGCCACACACATGCCATGACTTCTGGCAGATGGTGTGGGAGCAGGGAGCGAACGTGATCGCCATGGTCACTGCAGAGGAGGTAAGGGGCATGGGCACCCCGCCATCTGTTCCCGGGGGAGGGAGTGGCCGGAAGATGAGCTTTGTGTCGGTGACCCCAGTGCCCCGTCCCCCTTCTGGCATCGTTTCTCTGCCAATCTTTTTCTCTCTGATGCGCCTCTCTTTTCTCTCCTTATTTCCATATAGGTTTGTTTTGTTTTCCAAAGATAATTTATTGTTATGTCCCATTTTGATCCAACTTTTAACTGTTTTTCTTAAATCATCATGTATTACAATTAAACAAGCAAACAAGCAGACAAAAAACAACCAGACTTCAATCCAGCCAGCTCACTTTTGTTGTGCCAAACAAAGCAATGGTCTTTCCATTGGAGTCTGAGAACTTTGGGGAATCTCCGAGTAACTCGGCGTATATTCCCAAACCCTGGGCATGGCAGCTCATAAGCTCTCCTGTTTATCAGCTAAAAAGAGACCAGAAGCCATTATTTCTGTGGAGGAGGCCTCTATTCTTTGGGGAGAGAGAAAAAAAAAATCTTTTCTTCCTTTGCCAAGTCAAACATAGTTTTTCCATTGTAACTGAAGAGGTCTATGTGGTGTTGCCAAAACTGGCATATACCCCCAGTCCATCCAGCAGCTCACTCAGAGCCGTTGTCTTTGGGGAAAGATGCTTTGTGTTTCTGCTCTTGTCACAGTCTAATTTTTTTTTAACCACTTCCTTTGTTCCCTCCACTAAATTTTACCTCATGTTTTGAAGTCATTAAGGGTCAGGCTTCATCTGGGTGTCTGGGTTTGTTTTTTTTTTAACCATGTACAATCACATGCTTCCCTGTTGGTTCAGACAGTAAAGAATCCACCTGCAATGTGGGCGTCCTGGGTTCAATTCCTGGGTTTGGAAGATCCCCTGGAGGAGGGCATGGCAATCCACTCCAGTATTCTTACATGGAGAATCCCATGGACAGAGAAGCCTGGCGGGCTACAGTTCATGGGGTCACAAAGACTCAGACATGACTGAGTGACTAAGCACAGCATGGCATGGTATCATATACCCATTTCCTAACAAGTTTTAAAGGATGGGAAACTGAAAGACGTGAAAAACAAGTCATATTCCTTTTATTGACTCTTCTGAGCAGGTGCTTTCCAGAACAGCCCATTAGAAGGTAGTGATGAAAGGACTTCGGGCGCTTTCAGGCCAGCTGTATTTCTCTAGGCTGACCTTTCTGTCCGGTCAGGGAGTAAATGCTCCTTACAGTCTCTAGTTTTATCACCCTATTGAATTACATCCCTAGAAGGGATTCATTCCATTGAAAACAATGCACTTGCCCTCTGTGCTGACCCCAGGGAGGGACGAGGTGGTAAACACAGCAGGCATGATCCTTGTCCCCAGGGAGCTTACATCCCAGTGGGATTTAACCATAAAAAGTGAACCAATAAAGTCAGCTCAGATGGTGGTGAGTGCTGTGAAACCAGTGATGGGCTGGAGGGTGACTGCGGGACTACTTTAGGTTAGATGGCAACCCAGGCCCTCCGAGGAGGCTGCATTTGAGCTGACACTTGAATGACAGGAAGCCTTAGGAAAAAAGTCCAGTGATCTGTGAAGCAGCCAGCCAGAGGCTCACAGTCTCTTGAAAAATCTGTAATTGATGTAGGTTGTTGCTGAGTCACGTTGAACTCTTTGCAGCCCCATGGACTGTAGCCCCCAGGTTCCTCTGTCCATGGGATTTCCCAGGTAAGAATACTGGAGCGGTTGCCATATCCTTCTCCAAGATGATGTAGGTACTCAGCAAGTTATGTAAAGACCTCCGATAAATCCCCTTTCATAGGATGGTTCAGTAAAAGAGGTGTGCTTCAAATTTAAGAAGACTCAATTCAACCAGAACAGTCAGCGCAGGACCACCTGGGTCCCTGAAGACGTGCTGCTTTGTGAGCAGACCAGCCACCCCTTGCAGCTCATTCCCCTCCGCCCTGTGCGCTGGGCTTCTCTCCTCTCTCTCTACCCACCTCCTGCCCTAGGTGCCCTTCTTTATTTTTATTTTTTAAACTTTTTAATTAACATAATTTTTTTTTGGCCACACCATGTGTCATGAAGGATCTTAGTTCCCGGACCAGGGATCAAACCTGTGCCTCCTGCATTGAAAACACCAAGTCTTAACCACTGGACCACCAGGAAAGTCCCCTGTAAGCCACCATCTCATCCACCCTGGCTCCCACCCCTGTGATGTCAAAATTCTGCAGAACTTTAAAACAGACCCGGTTTTTGTAAATGGCTAAGAATGCATATCCCCAGAAAAGATTACAAAATTAAGAGAGAGCAAAAGGGGGTAGAGCCAGTTTTCCCTTCTGCTTCAGTTGCAATGGAATTAAATGAATCAGGCTGAGGGGGGGAGGAGATTGACACCAGATGATAGAGATAGTGTCACTGGTTGGTGGGGGCAGCAGAGAGTAGTACCCAGGGTCAAGCATATGAAACGAGAAGCATGACCTAGAATGGGAGCTTCCCAGGTGGCGCTAGTGGTAAAGAACCCTCCTACCAATGCTGGAGACGTGAGAGACATGGGTTTGATCCCTGAGTCAGGAAGATCCCCTGGAGAAGGGCGTGGCAACCAGTATTCTTGCCTGGAGAATCCCATGGACAGAGGGGCCTGGCAGGCTACGGTCCAGAGGCTCACGAAGAGTTGGACGTGCCTGAAGTGGCTTAGCGTGCATGACTTAGAATGATTGCTGGGATCTCTCACACCTCTGCTTGAGGCCACTTCATCACCTTCGGTGGCTCCCCAGCAACCACGGCATGAAATCCCTACTCCCTGCCATTGACCACAAGGCCTTTCTAACTAAGCTCCTCTCTGCCATCCACACTGAAAACTTTCCTGCAGTTCTCACAGTACCTAGCTTGTCCTCATCTCTGGCTCGTCCTTACTCTGGCTTTTCTCTCTAACATTCAACTGCAGCCTGGTTGGGAATCTTTACATTTTTCCATTGATATAACTGCATGGTAAATCTTATTACTGGCCTTAGCTAAACTCTCTGAAATCTGCTCTGTGGGAAACACTGCATGATGTTACTGAGTCAGTGACTTAGAAGCCACTCAGGTTTTCTGCGGTCCTCAGAGTTTAAAACTAAGAGGATAAGAGCTTCCCTTGACTCCTGTCCAATTTTGCTTCTCTGTGTGATTCAGGAAGGCGGACGAACCAAGAGCCACCGATACTGGCCCAAACTGGGTTCCAAGCACAGCTCAGCCACCTATGGCAAGTTCAAGGTCACCACAAAGTTCCGAACAGATTCCGGTTGCTATGCAACCACAGGCTTGAAGGTCAAGCACCTTCTGTCCGGGCAGGAAAGGACCGTGTGGCATTTGCAATATACTGACTGGCCAGACCACGGCTGCCCAGAGGACGTCCAAGGATTTTTGTGTAAGTTTTTGCTTCCCAGTCGGAGTTTTACCAACAGCATATATGATCTGATCAGTTGGAGGTGAAATGAAGAGAAGACACTTTCTCTAAGGTGGTGAAAGTATTATAACATTGAAGTATATAGTACTTTATATGGTATGTGTAGAGCAGAGAAGAGTAATACTTACATTCTCTTTACCATTGATGCAGTGAGCTAAACATGGTAAACTAATTGGTTCTACCTTGATTTAGACCTTTAGTACCTATTCTGATACACATTGCGTCCTGGAGCCTTGGAAACATGCTAAATAAAATAAGCCAGATAGAGAAGGACAAATGCTGTGTGATTCCACTTATGTTGAGTTACCCAGAATAGGCAACTTCATAGAGACACTATAATGAGGTTACCAGGAGCTAGGGGGAAGGGGAATGGGAAGTTATAGTTTGATAGATAGAAAGTTTCTGTTTGGGACCAAAAACAGTTCTGTAAGTGGATAATGGTGAGGTTTGCAGAACATGGTGGCTATACTTACTGTCACTGTATACTTAATGTTATGTACTTTTAGAATGATCAAAGTGGTACATTTTATGTTATGCATTAAATATATTTTACCAAAATAAAAAACCAGAGCAATAAAGAAAAAAAAGACTAAAAATTTCTCAGGAAGATTTATCTCTCAGAAGCCTTGCATTTCCTACAGCAGAAAATCCCCATCAACAGTTTCTCATACCTATGATTAAAGATAGGTGGCTAACTCTAAAGACAGGATTATTGAAATCAGCCTGCAGTATTTGAAACTGTCATTTTCAAATCCATTCATTTATGTGTATTTTTCAAGTTATGATCCTCTTAGAAACTAACTCATCCAGATCGTATGCAGTAGCTATTTGAAAGGCCAACACCTGGGCGTGTGTGTCCACCACATGCCAGACACTGAATCTGGCTCTGAGCATGCAGAGATGAAATGGTCTCTGTTTTAAAGGCTCTCTCAGTCTTCTGATGAAGGCAGCCCAGTGATCACAGTCTAGGGTGAGAGCTGATGCTTCTGCTGCTAGCTGTAGCATCCTCTTTCCTTTCCACAGACTCCCCTAAAAATCCTGCACTTGTGGGAAACCTACTGCTTCCTCACCCATAGGAAGGTGGTGAGAGGGTGCCCTGCAGATCATTGATTATATCCCTGCTAAGTTGTTGATTCATCAGCTGGCAGAGGACCTGTGACCACCACAAAGGGAGGATGTTGAATGTCAAAGCCTTGATTTTCATTTTGATAACTCATTTAGAATAGGAGGGGAGGGGAAGAGAAGTGAGAATGAGCTTTCAAAAACCTAAAAGTACCATTTCACAAGTCCAGCTAGAAAGACTCTGGTGCAGGTATTTCATTCCTCATTAATGTGCTGACAGTTCGTGGGGAGTTGGACGCTAAAGTAAGGAAGATGACTGGACTCAGAGGGCTTAGCACAAGATCTGGAGTGGGTTAGTGGTTTGCCTGAGGCCCGACGGTTACCAGTAGCTGAAAATATTAATAAGGAGCATGGTGACATCTGCAGAAATTTCTTTCTTCATAACGCTTTGCATTTTTATTCTTTTTTGGTAATCTTTTGCTAATTGCTATTAGAAGCAAGACTTAGAAATTGGAACCAATAAAAGTAAATCCATCAGATGATTGTCTAACAGCTCTGATAAAAGATTGAGTTTATAAGATGGCTAAAATTACAATCAAATCTTTTAAATCTGAGCCAGTTTAAGAAAGGTCCATCTAAATTACTGAAAAAAATAGAGAAAAGTCTTAAATAGTATTAATTAGTTTACCTTTCTAAGAAACTCAGGACAAGTGTGCTGAGCAGGGTCTTAGAAGTGATGGCTCTTTATGTCTTTAAGAATTTTAAGAGATTTTTGTTTGTGTTTAAAGTAGATTGCCTGGATACAGAGAAACTGGGTCAAACTGTCTTCCAGCCTCCAGAGGTCTTCACTGAGTTACAGCTCAAGAAACTTTATTAATATGATTGCTAGAGAAAGAATTTATTGAAATCTAATTTCTCTGTGTTTCATGAAATTCCATTTGATGGTGGCATCTATTTTATTGATCAATATTCTTTTCACATCTCTCCTTAAATTTAACACAAGAAAAACCTTGTCTCTTGTATGTGAACATTGCCTGCCATCAGAGAATGTTCCTTGCTTAATATCGCTGGGAAAAAAAAATTGTGACTGGGATTCCATGCTCAGTATTTAGCTCATGTTGGTACAAATAGCAACTACGTTATGTAGTCACCTGAGATTGCCTTCCATCTTGTTTTGTTCTATCTCATTTTCACCACTGATGGTGGTAGTAAACGTTCATCTGGGTAAAACTACTTCAGATTACTAATTAAATAAGGTTATAAAAAGTGTCTGCCTGCAATGTGGGAGACCTGGGTTCGATCCCTGGGTCGGGAAGATCCCCTGGAGAGGAAACGGCAACCCACTCTAGTATTCTTGCCTGGAGAATCCCATGGATGGAAGAGGTTGGTGGGCTACAGTCCACGGGTCGCAAACAGTCGGACACGACTGAGCGACTTCACTTTCACTTTTCAAGGTTATAAAGGAAAATAGTTCTTAGTCATTGTATATAAACTGGTGCTTTTACACTATCGGAATGGTTTGAATGCAGTTTTTTTCTATTTAGCAGTGTGAATTTTTCTCCTCATTTGATTTTACATTGCTGCACTGGACCGAGATTTTCTGAGCATCAAGAATCTTCAAATCTGCTTCTCCTCTGAACTATAAAAATCTCAACTACAAATTCACTTTTTCTGACTCTTAGACTGCATGAGGATTACAATTATTCTGACTTTTTCTGACTCTTAGACTGCATGAGGATTACAATTATTCTTTTCCCTTTTTTGTGATCATGAAAAAAAAAGTTTTTAAGGTTTAGATTGACTAATTTTTCATTTGTGACCAATTGGAATATTAAACAGTTCCTTGCATAGCCCTGCGGGGCCAGGCAGATGTTGGAAGCAATGAGGGAGGTGGCAACCCGCCCCCCCAACCCACACATTGCCTCCAAGAAACGGGAGGCCATTACCTTGAGTTACTCACGTAACCACAAGGGATCCAAGCTGAAAACCAGTCTCCCCAAAGTCTATTTTAAAGTCTGAAAATGGAGTCAAGCCTCAGCTGATGTTCATTCGCTCAGTGAAGGGAAGGAAGGAAGGGCAGATGGATGCTCTTCCCACCAGAAATTGGCTCTGACAGGCGGGCGTTTCAAGGGGACCTAGCTGGTGTTCTGATCCCAGTCTGTTAATAGTAGGAATTGCTGTAAGTAATGTCGAGAATCATCTGCTTGGGGGACTTTGGGATTTGCAGAGGGGAAAACAGAATTTAATTTTTAAAAAAGAACTATTTAATTTAAAGAACAAATTCTCCCATGGACTAATTGACTCCCAGCTGGTCCTTTCTGGATCCAGGACTGTACAGTGGGTACCAGCCAAATAATTAGTGTCTTGTAAGAACTGTAAATTATTGTCACTTAAAAAAAATTCACCGTCATTTTGCCCCCCTCTCTTGTATGCAAAGCCATGGAGGACTTCAGTGACGAGATTTGCATTTTGTCTTGCAGCCTACTTGGAGGAGATCCAGTCAGTCCGTCGCCATACCAACAGCATGCTGGAAGGCACCAGGAACCTGCGCCCCCCGATCGTGGTCCACTGCAGCGCCGGGGTGGGGAGGACCGGCGTGGTCATCCTTTCTGAGCTGATGATCTACTGCCTGGAACATAATGAAGTAAGTCTCTCTGGGCTTCTGAATCGCTCCCCTTGGGGGCCAAGCTGCACCATGGCCAACCTTTGACCTGTGCCCTTCCATTTCCACAGCTTAGTTTCCCCTCTTGACAAGAGTTTTCCAGGCCTGTGATTCCCACCTGGACTCTGACATTTATAACCTTCTGTATCTTCTTTCCTTTTCATTGCTCTGTGTAGAGACCCAAATAAGACAGAAGAAAAGTGCAAAGTGTAAGAAAGGAAACATTTAGAAAATCTGATCTTCACTGGCATCGACTTCCAAAAGCCTGCAGTGGTTTTTGTAGAAGGTCTGGTTTTATTGTGGGTGATTCTCCATGGTGGGTTATTCAGTCCATATTGCTTAGATGAGTCTTAAGCATGTCTGGGATGTATTTTGGCTTAACTCTTCCGTGAAAATGTGTGTATTTTAAAAACCTGTTTCATTCTTCAGAGGGAGGTTTCATTGAGGAAGCTGTTTGCTCTTGACTAGGTTGGCAGTGGTGTGTAGCAGAGCTAGGTGGATGACCTGAGGGTACAGACATGGCCTGCCTTTGCCCAGGCTAGACGCGTCCGGCTCTTTCCCGCTAGACGAAGGCTGTGGCTATTTGTGCCCACACGGTGCATGGCATTCCCTTGTTGCTATAGGTCAGAGTTACACTGAGGGACTTTTGATTTTGTGGAGATGAGCAAATAGCAGTTAAAGGCTAAAGACCAATTCATCTGCCCTTTATTCTCATGAGGCTTTAGAGGGGTTAAATGGCTTTCTTTTTTTTTTTTTTTCTTAGCTGGATTTTCATAGCAGCTTGTGTCACTTTGCTGATTTTAGAGATGACAATACCAAGGGCCAGAAACATTCGAATGATTTGCCTAGTGCCAGGTGGCTCTTAGGCACTGGTGCCAAGGTTTGAAATGAGGTCCTTCACTTCCTGGCCCTGAGTTATTTCTTGTCTTCACTCTGCCTTCAAATGCCGAGTGTCATTTGGTTCTTGTTCAATTTCCAAATTGTATAACTTGGCGAATCAATGGAGACTTTTGAAATGGTAGTTTAAAAATCAGGAGATGTTTCATGCATGTTTTGTGAAGGAATTTATCCAACAATATATGTATTTGCTCAGTAGCATCAGTGGTTTGAAAAATCAAATTAAATACTGCCCCATGAAATTTATTATATTGAAATGTCTAGGGAAACAGTCAATGCGGAGTTTAAACATGTTCAAAGGATGTTTTAAGTTCCCTGCCTATAAAAAGTTAATTTTGGAAACTTTCAGCCTGTACGTGTGAATGTTTACGCTGCTAAAAAGTAGAAGAAGGATTATATCAATGTGGCCTATTGTTCAAACAAACAAACATTCTGTTGGGGAATGAAATGCCCATCATGGAATCGGTTGAGTCTACATCACAGAAATCTCATCATCTTCTGTGAGTTTTTATCCTTTTTTCTCGCGGATTAGAAAATGTCTCTAGGAGTTTCTAATAGAAATTGCTGGGAGTTTCTATTAGAATGATGGCTTACCACCAAGTGGCAGATCCACTCAGTGCTGGGAAGGTGGATTGAGAGACAGTGGGAATGGGGTACATATTGACTGCAGCGTATCCCAGCTCCCCTGCTGGGTTCCTGGGGAGGAGAAAGTATAGAAATTGCTGGGAGTTTCTATTAGAATGATGGCTTACCACCAAGTGGCAGATCCACTCAGTGCTGGGAAGGTGGATTGAGAGACAGTGGGAATGGGGTACATATTGACTGCAGCGTATCCCAGCTCCCCTTCTGGGTTCCTGGGGAGGAGAAAGGGCCTCATCGTCCCTGTTCCACTTAGAGATCTTGTCCTCATGTCAGTTTCTTTGACAAACTCCTTCTTTTCGCCATTCCCCACGTACCCTCCTGTGCTCCCCTTTCCTCCTTTTCAACTATGAGAAGCTATTTTCTCTGTCTTGTTTGACATGGAGGGTCGCTCTGTTCTGAGCGCTCTTTGGAGGCCCATCAAAGACTAAGCCTCACTAATGCAATGACATGAAGGCTCATTGATCACCAGATGTCATTGGCCCAGGGGAACATAAATAACACGTGTCAGAGCCAGCTTGGTGCAGAGTGAGGGATGTAGCCACAAGCACCCTGTGTGGACTTGGTGAAGGCTTAGGGGAATTAGACTCTCCACGGGGTTTATCCAGATGCAGCGGATTTCCTCAATGCCTAGTTGCATGCCAGAACATTCTTTACGGGAACTGTCGGTCAGTCCAAAAACGACTTCTGTTCCCATTGATATTCCAGGATAGCAAGATGACTCATATTTTCACTTCCCTTCCCCTAGCACAAATATAGTCAGCCTTATCTGTGCCGTTTCCCATAACTGCTATTGGTAGATGGCTCGGGAAAAAGAGTTCTCTACTTGTTCTGCTTGAGGCCTGTCTAGTAAAATTCAAACCCTCATTTTAGGAGTGGGACTCATTGCCTTGTTTTCTAAACAAAAGATTTTGCTAAACCAGTATAAAATCGGGTGACCGATTTTTCTCCTCTCTAAACTTTCCCATCTCCTTTTCCTGTCTTCTGGATGTCGGATACTTTATGTTTTAGCCGATAATCCATAGAGTTTGAATTTTCTCAGGGAGATGCTTTTTATCAGAGTGAAGATCTTACTGGGAAGTGGGGCAGCTGTGAGGTAGGAACGGAGGGGATTCTCTGGAGCTGCCCTGAGAAGCTTCTGTGTGTCCTGTTGCCTTTGGTCACTGAATGTTAGCTGTAACATTTCAATGCCCACATGTTTTTTTCCTCCAGAATGCACCAGTTTCATAGTTTGTGATACTCTCTCCTGGCTGCCTGTCCCCGATCAGCTAGATTACAAAAGGTCAGGTTCTCACTAGCCACATAGCAAGATGTCTTGATCTTGCTGCTTTTCTGAATCAGTTACCCCCAACTCCCCCGTTCATAGAGTAGGAGGAGAAAATGTCTCCTAAACAAGGTAGAGAAAGCATCAATGGCCTCCTGATTCCTTGAGCTAGGGACAATGGACAGCGGAGCCTGTGGGAGTGAATCTTCAAGGCAGGTTGAAGGATTTCGCTGAGGACCAGGGGAACCTTGGTCTTGTCCCCAAACGGCCCCACATTAGCCAGTACACCACCCTTGAGTCAGCCTCGGGGGCTGAGTGTTGCAGGCCAGGGAGATGGTAGTGGTGGCAGAGATGCAGATGGAAGTGATGGTGATGGTAAGAAGGTGGTGGTGGTGATGATGATAGAGGTGGGGAAGCTGGAGGAGATGGTGGTGGAATTGGAGGAGAAGGTGGAAGTAAAGGAGATGGTGGTGGTGGAGGAGGTGATATAGATGGTGAAGGGGGTGGTGGAGATGATGAAGGATGGTGACAATGACAAGAAGAATGAAAACATTCTAATAACATGTGTTTAGCATTTACCAGGTGCCAGCACTGGGAATTCCCTGGTGACTCAGCAGCAGAGTCTGCCTGCAATGCAGGAGACTTGGGTCCAATCCTAGGGTTGGTCAGATCCCTGGGAAGAGAGCATGGCAACCCACTCCAGCAATCTTACCTGAAGAATCTTCTGGACAGAGGAGTCTGGTGGGCTGCAGTCCATAGGGTCCCAAAGAGTCTGACACAACTGAAGCAGCTGAGCACTTGGACATGTGCCCACACTGTTCAAGAGCCTTATGCCTCGTAGCCTTTACAGCGACCTTGTGAGAGAGGCGCTCCTAGTGTGTGCGTGCTTGCTAAGTCACTTCAGTCACGTCTCTCTCTGTGACCCCAGAGGGCATGGCAGCCCATTCTAGTGTTCTTGCCTGGAGAGTCCCGATTAGAACCCGTATCTAACAAAGAGAAACTGAGGCACAGGCAGAGGACCTCTTAGCTCCTCTGTGACTCTGCCTCTCTTGTCAAAGCCTCTGATGGGCATGAGGTAGAAACAGTCTTATTCTATCCTTCCATTCAGGGCCCCACACAGAGCAAGGCTCACCGTGCATTATGTTAATTGTCTATGTTAGGCGCTCTGTGATACTTTAGAATATAGGTTAGACACAGACCCACTAGTTACCATCAGAAGCTTATGGTCTAGGCTCTGTATTTTGACTAATAGTTTGAGGATTCACATGCTTTTTTCTCTTATTACCAGGGACTTGTCCCTTTTAAATCTGTGGTGTGTGTTACTTAACTCGTTGAGGAGCAGCTCAATGAAATAGGACGGCAGGTGTGGTATCATAGCTGCACAAAATTTGGAAATAGCTGAAATGGCTTTTGAAAGTAAAGGAAGAGAAGACATATGACTGAGTTTTTATTATTCTGTTTTCGATGCTTGCTGAGTCCTTGGTAGTTTCCTGGGTGTGGTTGTTTCCCTGGACTAAGGGCTCCCCGAACAGGGGCCTGTGTGCCAAGCGCACGAAGGCACGTGGACTGCATGGTGCTTCTGTCCCAGCTGGTCCAGGAGGATGGAGGCGACACAGGAGGGCACACCAGGGCACCGGTGACCCATTGTTTTCGTTCCTTTCCATTGGAGATCCTCAAAGGATTTACACACAGGCAATCTCATTTAACACTCAGGATATTGTTAGTTAAAGGCAGTCACTCCAAACATGACTGGTATACAGAGATTGTGCTTTGACATTTTAAAGGTTTACACATAAATGATCTCACGTGGTTATAACCGAGGTCCTGCGAGATAACAGGATGGGCACAGGTGTTCTTACTTCACTAAGACTGGGACACTGAGTGTCTTTATCGAGAGCTCTTGTGTGCCAGACACTGTGCTGAATGCTTTACATGCACTTGTTCATTTGATCCTGTGAGCTGGGTATGGTTTATCATCCCGTGTTATTGCTGAGGAACCATCACTGACTTGGTCAAGGCTACAGGGCTTTAAAGCAAAGCATCAGTATCCTGCTATCACAGAGGAAGAAATGAAGACCCAAAACTGGCTTAAATCCTACCGTTGGGCCACGGTAGCCTTGAGAGGAACCAATTGGGTTTAACTCCAGCCTCTTTGTTTTCTCTAACAGACTGGTCTGTGTTTAAAATATCGCACCAGTGGTGCGGGACAACCAACTTCTCCAGTTGTAGGCACGGTCTTTGATAGGGGTAACCTAGAAGGGACTGTCTTTGGGTTCCTCCTGTTCCTGTACGGGGGCTGCGGGTAAATACATTCCTCATTCCAGGTAAGGGAATGAGAAATGACCCAAGGGAAGCCCCCCCTCACCATCTCAGAATCTTTTCTTTTCTTGCAGAAGGTGGAAGTACCGATGATGCTGAGGCTCCTCAGGGAGCAAAGAATGTTTATGATCCAGACCATCGCTCAGTACAAGTTTGTCTATCAAGTCCTCATCCAGTTTCTCCAAAACTCCAGACTCATTTAACCCCTGCATCCCCGACAGCAGTTCCCAGAAGAGGGGCCCAGCTCCATCTCACAGATGGGGAGACACATCCAGACAACATCTGTTTCCCAGCAGGGCGCAGATGGCCGGAGCAGGCAGAGGCTGCGGACTCCCTGAAGGCGGGAGCCAAGATCACTCACAAACATCGTGTACTATTTTATATGAGATAATTTATTTTTTTCCTCCTTCGGGATAACTTTTGTGAATCATCCTAACTCAGTTTTCACAATAATATTGTCTTTTCATTTGAACCACATTTTGACTGATCTGCAGTGTAAATAGGGCTGTGTGGAGGGAGGGTTGCCTGGGGCATCCTTTGGGGGGCAGAGGCAGAAGGGAACACATCTCTAGTGAAGCTGGAGCCAGATTTGTGACCAGCCCTGAAATTCATCAGCCTAATTGCTCATATCCAAATCAAAGACGGCAAGAAAATGAGTGCATCCGAAAATATAAAGCGCTAAGACCCTATTTCTGAAGGGGAAAAACAACGCTATTCTCTTATATTGGGGGTTCCTGTGGCTCGATGGGGGCTTTCCAGGTGGCTATAGAGGTAAAGAACCCACCTGCCAATGCAGGAGACAAAAGAGACACATGGGTTTGAGCCCTGGGTGGGGAAGATCCCCTGGAGGAGGGAATGGAAACCTACTCTAGTATTCTCGCCTAGAGGAATCCCATGGACAGAGGAGCCTGGCAGGCTGCAGTCCATGGGGTCACAAAGAGTCAGACATGCTGGGTGACCAAGCTACAACACCGTTGGTTCACTGGCCACCGTCCTGACTTCATAGGTTAGTGCAGAATAAAGCACGTTCCGGGTGCTTTCCCTCTTGCTGACTTTGGCGAATTCTTCTGTCATCTGCCTTCTCTTGGCACAACGTTTCCGTCTTGGCTTTGTTTTTAAAATTGACCTTTGTGGGTATTCCATGGTGTGTTCCTCCACTGCTTTTTTCCCCCTCCTGAGCTGTAAATACATGGAAAGAAGGCACCCAACCCACCAGAAAGAGTGTGCCTTTGTGATTTCTAGTCACCACCCAACAATAGATGGGTGTGGAAGCTGATTCCCGATGGGCTTCTTCGGAGTATAAATCAACTTGGTTTCATACCCAGCCACGTATGAAAAACTCAGTTTCACACCTGAGTCTGTATTTGGACTCAGAGTATCTGGTGAGGGAGGGTCTCTTCCCTTCTCCTCCAAGGACTGAAGAATCAGTCAAGAGTAGAGCTTCTACTGAGCCCCCTCGGGTCTGGAATTTTGCTGAATGATCTGGAAAAGAGAAGCCACTAGGATGACATCTAGTTTCAGCGGATCAGAGCTCATAACTCTCACGAGGAGACGCTCAGAACGCGGGTCAGCAGCAGGCAGAGAGGTGCTTGTCTCCTTTTCCTTAGAGACCTTCCATCCTTGGGATACTCTGCCATTAGGGATGCTTTAACGGTTGGTCTGCAGTTACTGGCTAACTTACTGTTTGATGAACCACATCAGTGTTCCTCTTTGCTCTCTCAGCCCCCCGCGTGGGCACTGCTGATGTCTCATGTGGGCGGCGAGTACATGTGCAGTCTCTATGAGCCCATCACTCTTGGACTTCCTTTCAACTCACCCACTGTTGCCACTTGGTGCCCAGGGAATAGTCATGAATGCACAGAATGTAGAGAAGTAGGTTTGGTATCCAACTTCCTAGCCAGAGTTTATATTGAAACCCAAAGGAAAACATTTAAAAGTGATTCCCCATATTTTGTTTTTAAAAACAAATGCTTTTCGTCCTTGAGTCCATCTTGCATTCCTTTTTGCATCTCCAGTAAACGCCAACCTATCTCCTGTTAAATTAGCAGCAGCCATTTAAAGTCCTTTCAGTGGCATCTGCATCGTAATTGCCCAGAGATGCTTTATATCTGGGAAGCAAGCCAAGGAATAAACCTTGAAGCAAAGTGTATTAAATTAGTTATCTAGTTAGAGCTTTTGGAATGAGTTCCTGACGACATATCAAGTCTGAAGCTGGAGCTGCTGGGGTCTGTTGCTGCAGTGGAGAAAAAATAAAAAATGAAGGGGGAAAAAAAAAGACACTCTGTCACCACAAGGCCATCCAACACTTTCAGGCCTCTGGGTTTGCAGCTTTTCTGGTTGAAGTGTCTTGTTTCTTTCATCCATCTCATTTGGATGCATTGACCCAGGGTTCATCCTTGTTTACTGTGGTCCCTGGACCAAGGGGAGCTGAGTTTGATGTCTTCATCCTTGAGCTGAGCTGAGGCTGCCAGCAAAGCCAGACCATGTCCTGCTGTGCTTTACCGGAATCCTTAGGTGCTAAGGAGGCACCGCCTTTTGGCTGTATTTATCTTTAGACCCATCCTGGATGAGAAGCAGATAAGGATTCGGTGGCTTTAGGCAGGGATGCCAATCGCTGGTCCCTTTATAGGTAAGGAATTGGGTTCCTCCCCCAGCTGGAGAGAACAGTAAGGTCAGGGACATCTCCACGTGGACTGTTTTGAGTAATAAACTTGGGAGAACTTCACTTCTACATCTGCGGTCCTAGATTGAGAAGCACAACTATTGTTTTGACTGTCGTTAGTCATTTGCCTCCAAGTCTCTTGGTCCTCTGGCACCTTCCTCCATCAGTCTGGCTAGAGGGTCCTTGTGGGCTCTGCTGGGGGGTTCCCGTGGGACTTGTCCATTGGCTGCCCAGGACACGTTTAACCTTTATCCTGCCTACACTCAGCCCTTTCTATAAACCCTGGTGGCTACAGTAGGTCAGCACTCTGATCCAGCTGCCGACCTTTCTTATCCTTTTCCAGGTTGACGCCTATGAAATTTCCAGTATTTGGACCATTTTTTAAATTTACAATGACAGAAAATTCACTTGGATCAACCTAATATGTACAGTTTGTTTCTTCCCCTTGATTAGTGTGGATCCCAATGCGCCATATGTCTTTTCTCAAGAGCTAATGAACACAAAAGCAGGTACGTTGGGTTCTTTCTGTGAACCTGTGGCCTTGCTGCAGCGACCAATGCCTCACTTGATGAGTAGGCTGTCTCCTGGGGCTTGGAGTCACACTTTGCAGAGATCTCCGTGCACTTTGGATTCTCAGAAGCAGGGCTGGCCATCAGGCATGTATCTGGGGGTTTTCAGCTGTTGTTCTTTCTTGATGTATAGTCCATATTAGCTGGCCTTAGCCCAGTGGTTATGGAACGTAATCAGTGGGCCCAAAGGTGTCCAGAGTGACAAAGCAAAATGTGCTTTTAAATCTCTTCCCCACTTCCAGTTGTGTGTATGATGGAGAAAGTGGCTAGAGTTATTGATTTTTTGGGGGGGAAGGGATCTGTCAATCAATTGAGATCAAGGGATGGGCAAGCACAGGGGCCTTCTAATATGTTTGCCAGGGAGCTTAGATTCAAGGAATGGGGACTGAGTCCCAGGCATATCAGTGTTAATCTACCCTTCATTCCTCTTTCGTGTTGGGAATAACTGTCAGCATCCTAGAGTAAGAAACTTCCAGAAGCACCAAGTAATTCCTGTTGGGCTAAGGTGGCTCTTCGTGGGAATTCAGTTTCCTCATGTTTTACCAAAGATTCTTCTGCAACTGTGTTGTTTTATGGCCTAGGGATTTTATCAGGCATTTATCGTGCTCTTATTTACTCATTTCTTTTTGTGAGCAAAGTAACAATTCATCTAGCACTACTTTCCAGTGGAGAAATTTGGGGTTTTCATGGAGACTGCACAAAATTTCCATTGGTCTAGAACTTTATGGGTGACAGACTAGCTGGCCCTACCAGGTAGAAATCTCAAGGACATTAAAGTTATGTTTGACACTTCTGAGCTCTGAGCAAGGTAGCAGAGTGGTCCTCTTTGCCTCAGCTTCTAAGATGTTTGGGGGCAGAAGACCTTACTGTTAAAAGGAGCAGCAACATTCCTGGGAGAAATGGGCAGGTGTATTCAATCAAATTCTGCCGACTCGTGTGTATTACCCTGGAAACCGCTGTTCTTCATAGGATCCTGAGAAACTCGATGACCTGCTTGCCTTTATCCTGCCTGCTCTGAGCTTTTGAATTTCCATTAGAAACTCAGATGGGTAGGTGTTTTTACCAGCTCACTAATTTACTTATTTTTTTCCAGCTTATTATAGCTGCATCTTCTTTCTCAAGGCCAAACTCAAAAGTTCTCTGTTAAAATGTCCATGAGGCTGGCATTGAATATCTGGCTCCAATCGATGTCATAAGACTGCATAATTTATTGTTGTTTGGTGCTGTAAAAGGGAGGATGTGCCTCAGTTCCTATTGTTCAGCTTCGGTCAGCCTTCCCATTTTAAAAATAAATTCAAGGACATTTTAAGACAGGAGGGCATGAGCTGATGGGCAAGCCTGGCTGTGATGAGCATGTCTAGAAAGTGTCTGTTCCCTCTGCCATGCTTTGGGCTGTCAAGGCCATTCTTTCCCCAAAACACCAGGAGCTTGCCCAGAGAAGAGCTGTAAATGGGGGCAGGAAGAGAAAGGCTTTATCGATCAGCTTTGGAGTTGCTATCAAAACATTCTGGACTCAAAGAACTTGTTGAACTCAGGGGTGTCTCTCCTACTCCGTCCTCTGCGAGGTCAGAGGGGTGGAAGTGAGGCGGCACTCCTAGGTGAGACCTCGCTGCAGTGGGAAGATCGGTGGCACCCTCGTTGGTCGTTTTAAACTGTGTCCTCGCGGTTGTGGGAGAGCTTGAAGAACGTTCTGGGTTATGATGCCTGCCTCGATCCACTGCTCAGGAAGACCCCCTCCCCTTGCTTGCTAGTGGCCCTCCCTTTGCTGGCCACCTTTTCAGCAGAATGTTTTTGCTCACCCACACGGCTCCGGAGTTCGCCATCGCAGCTCCTGGGCGTCTTGACTGTGTCTCTCCTGGGTCCCCCGGGTGGCTGCAGAGTGGAGCACCCCCTTCCCAGCATGCCGTGTTTGTAATCATTGTGTGAGAACTAGGAGAGTGTCAATACATAACGGCGGTTCCCTGGCTCACTTGAGAGCACAGGTGGGAATACTTTCTGATGTTACCCTCTCCTTTCTAAGAGCACCCTGCGTGCACTTAGGAGGGTGCCGACCTTTCCTTTTCTCATTTGCTTTTACGGAGCAGCTCTTGACAGCAACACCTTTTCCTTCCTTACCCTCCTGGGGCAACCCTTACAAAATGGTTGAATCTAGTCACAGGGACACACTCGAAAATCTCTACAAATTATTAAAAAAAAAAAAAACTGGAGAAGGAAATTAGGAAATCTAATTCTTATCTTAAACATGCTTCTATGGTTTCAAAAAGTAAAATCTGGCACTTGCGTGGTTTCAAGGAATAGAATCTGGCAAATGGAAGAAACCAGAATGAAAATACCCAGGCGCTGTCAGCAACCAGGAAGCTGACCTTCCAGCCTCTTTTTCCCCTTGGTGATCTACACTGTCATTCAGGACTAGAAGGGATGAACGAAAAGCTGGATTAGACGACCAGTCCTGTTTGAACAAAGATTGCAGCAGTCTCCCAGGCTTATTTTGAGGTGGCCTTCTCTGGGTCCCCAGTGGCTGCCTGTGGCATGATGACACCTGGTCAGATCGTCCCCAGCCCCTTCCTGCAGACCATGCTCCTTTCAGCGTGGCCCCTACACAGCCTAGCCTGTCTGGTGGAGCTCTGGGTTCTTTGCAGACTTTTTACAAGCTGCAAAGCTGTCTAGGGAGGGGCAGGATTGCTATTCATCCAGTCTGTGATGGGACCTTTCTTACCTCCTCCTCAAGGGAAACACAGAGGCTGCCTTACCTGACAGAGGTCTTGGGGACAAGCCTGGAAACATTGGATTGGGGTCTTTCTGTGCCTTGGGGTGGAACTGTTTTGCTAACAGCTCAGGAATCCTGCTCCGAGTTGAGCTCGGCTGGCTCTCAGAGCAGAGGTGCCTGGTATTCTCAGCATTTCTCAGGGACCGCCCACCTCCCTGAATTGCAGTGTTAGCTAATAAATACCTTCAGCTTGGAACTGAGAGCTGTAATTCAGAGCCATTTTCTGCCCCCAACACGAACACTGTAAAATGTTACTGCAACTTCCTTTGACTGAACTTTCTTGCCAGTTTGGAATCTTAAAATCTATCAAACTTATCCTTTCAAAAGTAAGGTTACTCTTCATCACAGATGATTTCCTGTGTATGTCCTTTGTTCCTTCAACAGTCAACTGACTTGCTTGAGGATATATATGTAAATGGCATAAAAAAGGGTTTACATATGCAGATGACTATTAAATGTGTAACCTTCTATAACCTGTGTTACATCAGGTAACATGCTAATCTGTTTGGTTTCACTGGACTGTAATTGTGCTACTTAATTCAGTATTTTGAAGGTTTCCTTGGTCTCTGTCTTTAATATGTTGTCAGTTGTTATATCATTCAAGCCAGTTGACATTTAATAGGCCTCATTTCGGATGTCCAGACAAGTCCCTAATGTAGAAGCCGGTTTGTTCTTAAGGTTCTTGACATCCAGCACCACTGAACTGCAGGGCCGTCAGCCGCGCGTGGCTGGCTGGCTGGCAAGGGTTGACCTGGACATTAACCATCTATTGAGTTCTTGCTGTGAGACATGCATTCCAGAGTAGGGACTTGGGATCCTGAGAACACGTTCTTCTCCCCGAGGTGTCCACTTGCTACCGTGCAAGATGGAAGTCCAGTCTCATTACAACAAGCTAGTTGTAAGGAGAGGGTGAGGGTGAGGCATTTATAGGACATTCCCTGAGTTGGGGAGTGATTAATATTCACATGTCAACTTTACTTTTATAGACTCTCTCTCGATAATATTAAAAGCCTTAAATAAATCTATGCATGCTCTTCTATGTGCTTTTTTTATATCAGTAAATAAGCTTATGCTTGCCAGTTTCATACACAGTTATGAAGTGTATGAAACTGACTTTTGACAGTATTTTTGCACTGTTTCTTATCTGTTTTTATAAAGTCTTTAGATATTGGTCCTAGTTGTGTATTGTTTTACGTCCTCACTGCCCTTGTCATTGCTGTAAAATGTTCCATATGTGCCTTTACAAATGTGAGATCTTTAACCTTTTTTGTAAAAGATATCTATTGACTTCCAAATGCAATAAACTTTTTTTTTTTTTCCAGAGAGAACAATTGAATCTTTTCTGTACTCTGTATGTTTTGCCTTAGTTGAAAGCATCTGCTCACTTTTAGGATTATTTTCATAGGCAAATGTGCCTGGGAAAAACCTGCTTTTTAACTTCTTTAAAGCCCATTTATTTCACCCACCTTTCATTCCTATACAACACGCTGAAGAATGAGTTTGAAATTTCCCAAAGTCATCATTGTTAGAACAAAACGTGAAAGGCGTAATTGCTAGGTAAATGGAGTGTGAAGAACCTAGAAATGGAGCTTTCTCACTGCTAGTGATAACCCTTATTAAATGCCAAGAATGTGCTGTCCCCACCCCACTGTCATTTATTCAGATCCCGATCTGTCGAGGGAGAGAAGACAGGCAGAGGCTGCTACAGAAAACCCAAATTCTTGTTTGTGTCTTTCAAGTTTATTAACAGCATGACTCATCTCTAAAAGTGGCTTCGCAGGTGGCGCAGTGGTAAATAAGCTACCCGCCGATGCAGGAGACAAGAGGTGTGGATTTGATCCCTGGGTTGAAAACGTCCGCTGGAGGACGGCATGGCTACCCACTCCAGTATTCTTGCCTGGAGATCCCATGGACAGAGGAGCCTGGGGGGCTGCAGTCCAGGGGGTTGCAAAGAGTCGGACACGACTGAGCTGGGCAGATCACAGCCTCGGCCCATATTTTCAGCCAACCAATCAACTGCCATAGACTCTCACTGGGAGCCCCTGGTGATGAGGGTGGACACTTTTCATGTCTCTTCGATGAGTAACAGGGCACTATAACCACTTCAGCGACTAACCTACTTTTCAACCTTATCACTGTACAGGGAGTCACTCGCCCACAGAGGTGTCCTGGCTTGTTTCACGTCATGGAGATGGGGGGCACCATAAGCCACAAGGGCTGACAGGGGATGCAAGCAAACTTCACTAAACACACGAGTCATTCTGCATAGAAGCTGACCGTGGCAACAAGACAGTGACACGTCTTTAAGAGAAAAACGACGTCGTGTTTGAAGAGAAAAGCTAGTAGATCCTCAGAGCCTCAGCTCCCCTCCTCTCACAAACACCCCCAAAATCACAATTGTCTGCAGCACTACCACTGATGAGCAAGCTGGATCCCACCAGCAAAGATCTTCTACAACTAAAGACTCGAGAGAAGGAACTGCAACGAGAAGGGGCAGCCAGGGGCAGATTCGGGACATCATCGAGTACCACACTCTCTGGGTCCTGGGGTGGCCCACAGACTGGAAAATAACTCAGTTCTCCCACAGGAGTGAAGGCTCTGAGCCCCGCATCAGTCTCTCCCACCTGAGGGTCCAGCACTAGGAAGATAAGCCCCCAGAGCACTTGGTATTGAAGGCCCATGGGGCTTAATTTCAGCAGCTCCCCAGGACTGGGGGAAACAGAGACTCTTAAAGGGTGCATGCAAAACCTCTCACAACTCGGGACCCAGCAAAAAGCAGCAATTTGATAGGAGCCTGGACGAAACTGACCTGCAGGTCTTGAGAGGCAGGGATGGCCGTGGCTTATCCTGCAGATACAGACCCTGGCGGCAGCCATACTGAGGGGCGTTCTACCACGTGGCTACCGGGGCAGGTGCCATCGTGGGATCCTCCCTCCAGCGCATTAGTGCCCAAACTGGGCCCCACCCAGCAGCCTGTAGGGGCCAGCGCTGGGCTGCCCCGGGCTAACCAGCTAACTGGGGAAGTGACACAGCCTCATTCATTAGTACACAGGCTGCCTAGAAGCTTCCTGAGCCCACAGCCACCTCTCAACACACCTTTAGACGGGGCCCTGCCCACCAGGAGTCCAGCACCCACCTCCGTCCGCCAGCGGACAGGCCCCAGCCCTGCTCTAGCCTCTAGATCAGCCTTACTCACCAGGGGGCAGACACCACACCAAAGAAAACCACAATATTGCAGTGGAATAAGTTCACCCAAAATAGAGACCAGACCCTACCCTGGAATCAGCCGGTCCCTAACACTGCCCACAAGCAGGGCAACACAAGCTTTCAGATACCCAGACCCCACACCCAACTGTGTCAATAACCAGTCTCCAATGACGGTCTCCAGTAACCAGACCCAGGAACCGGGTTTCCCCCGGCCCTGCCAGCAATCCAGCGACAGCGCTGGGATCTCCGAGCCCCGTAACCAAACTCCAGGACCCAGCTCTGCTACCGATAAGCCAGCACTAAATCCAGGGCCTGGCATCACCCCCTAGGGGGCAGGCAACAGCCCTGGCAGCTTCTGAGCCCTGACTCTGCCCACCAGTGAGCCAGCACCAGCCCAAGGCCCGAAGGATTCTGCAGCCAGCGGCCTCAAGGCTAGGCGCCACTAACCAGCAGCATCCATACAGGGCAGGGATGACCACCAACCAGGCTAGGGGCCAAACCTTCCGGACCACCCACATAGCCCCAAAGAAGGATACATGCAGCCGTCTTAGGGGGAACTCCTCCAGCATACAGCTTGGGCAACGAGAGGGGGAGTGTTCTGCTGGGAAACAGAGAACGTCTCCTACAGAGGGCCACTTCTCCAAGGTCGAGAAACGCAACTAAGCTACCATACACATAAAATACAAACAGCAACTCAGACAAAATGAGGTGGCAGAGGAAGATGTTCCAGACAAAGGAACCAGACGGAGACGCCAGAACTAAGTGAAGTGGAGATGGGCAATCTACCAGAGAAAGCGTTCAGGGTCATAACTGTAAAGGACTAGAAGGAAGAATAGGTGCGCAGAGCAAGAAGTTACAAGTTTTTAACAAAAAATTAGAGAACGAGGAAAACCAGAGATGAAGAACACAGTAACTAAAAGAAAAATATAATAGTTGTTCAGTCGCTAAGTCTTGTCTCTTTGTGATCCCGTGGACTACAGCACACCAGGCTTCCCTGTCCTTCAGTCTCCCGGAGTTTGCTCAAACTCATGACGTCCGTTGCATCAATGATGCCATCCAACCAGCTCACCTGCTGTCGTCCTCCTCTCTTCCTGCCCTGAGTCTTTCCCAGCATCAGGGTCTTTTTCCAATGAGTCGGCTCTTTGCAGCAGGTGGCCAAAGTACTAAAGTTTCAGCTTCAGCTTTAGTCTTTCCAATGACTATTCAGGGTTGATTTCCTTTGGTATTGACTGGTTTGATCTCCTTTCTGTCCAAGGGACTTTCAAGAGTCTTCTCCAGCATCACAGTTCAAAAGCATCAGTGCTCAGCCTTCTTTATGGTCCAACTCTCACATCCGTACATGACTACTCGAAAAAACCATAGCTTTGACTAGATGGACCTTTGTCCATCTAGTAATGTCTCTGATGTTCCCCCAACCAACAGAAGGGGCTTCCTTCGTTACTCAGATGGTAGAGAATCTGCCTGAAATGTGGGAGACCTGGGCTCGATCACTTGGTCAGGAAGGTCCCCTGGTAGAGGGAATGGCAACCCATTCCAGTATTCTTGCCTGGAGAATTCCACAGAGGAGCCTGGTAAGCTACAGTCCATGGGGTGGCAAAGAATCGAACATGACTGAGCGACTTTCACTTTCACCCAACAGAGGAAAACACGAACTTCAAATATTATTGTTTTTTATTCTCTTTCATCATTCATATTTGTTCAGAACATTACAGTAGTCGTGAAGGGCAAAATAACTACAGTTTTAAATCTTCAGACACAACCTGTCCAAAGTATAATATATGAAACCATGCCATTATCTCTTGGGCAAGGGGGAAGCATTCAAAACTGAATTTGATATTTTAGGTCAAAGATTAAGATCAATGTCCAAGTAAGCCATGTGCAAGGTTTAAGTGCAAGTCATGTTTTCATTCAGTGAGTTTACAGAAATGCTGGCGTGACGTGGATGATCTGAAATAGTCAAATCCTTGAAGGTTTCTGCGCTAGGATGTAAATAAAAACTAAAATGTCGGCATAGTTTCAGTGGCTTTCGATTTCCTGTTTGATCTCAGAAATGTACGGATGGTCTTTGCCATGAGCGACTTCCATGATGGCGATGGCCTAGGAGAGAGAGGAACAGGGGTTGAGAGTTTGAAGCCAGCCCCCTGTCCCTCCCCTAGGCTGGATTTAATTCAGGAGACTTCTCCGCTGGAAGGTGCAGGGTAGTAAGTGGCTGTCAGAGCCCGTGTTCTCCTCCAGTCTGGCTTTTTTTTTTTTTAAGGAAAAAGACAAGATTGTCTCATATCTAGTCACCCAGTCTCTACTGTTGAGGAAAACGTTCTTCAATAGCTGAAGAAATGAGAGACAGCTGATTTAGGGACAAACCTTTCTGATTTTAGTTTACATCACTAACGCGTAAGACACGACTAAATCATTTTTCCCTTTCGAAAAGTGTATGCTTACGTTTTTTTATGTATTCTTTAAAAAGCCTAAAAATAGGCATGAGCTTCATATGAGGAATCCAGAGAGAATATATTTAGTAAGGTTTCTTTCCAATGAGAAAGTGTGTGGTGGCTCCATCTTTCCTAGCTGTGTGACCTTGGGCAATTTACTTAACTACTCTGTGCCTCAGTTTCCTCATCTGTAATAATAAAACAGGAACAATACCTCCCTCTCAGAGCTGTTGATATACATCATGTGTTTAGAACAGTGTCTGGCATATAGGAATTACATATCTAATGTAATCCATAATAATTTATCTTGCTCTTGTGTTCAAAAGTATTATTCACAGATAGAAAAACTTAAATCATTCCCATTCCCTCAAACAGGGAATTTCTGACAGCTTGTGACTGTTGACCAGCCTTCCTTTCTTTACTGTTCTCTTCCTAGATCTCAGACCAGCAGGAGTGTAAGTGTTCAGGAATTGCATGACTTAACTGTCTCTCCTCACCCCTGCATTCACCTCAGGACACGTGTTCCTTCCTGAGATCCACTCTACCCTTCAGGGATCTGCAATCAGTTTACTTACTCTGCAACTGAGACCTAACTGCTTGATGTTCCTCCAGCCTCACCGAGGCAACAAACGTTAGAAAAACCAATTCCGTGGATCAAAACCAGAATACTTGATCTTTAACTCCCACGTCCAGGCTGGGTGGGCCCCGGCACTTCCTTCCACCCCGTGGGACCGTATCCCATCTTCCTGTATAGTGCACTGAGGAGGTTTGGGGAATGTGGAGGGTTTGGCATCCAGGCCTAGTCCATGACCCTGACTTTTACAAAGGTGTTTCTCTTAGCGGTACAAAGAGACTGTCCCAAAGGTTATCGTTGATCAACTTTGGGCTTCTCCATAGATAATGACTGTCCCAACGACTGTATTTCATCAGCTACTGACATCCATAGAAAGTGCAACGAGAAGAGATACTCAGGATGCTGACTGTGCTTCTGTAAGATAAGAGGCACAGCCCGGCACGCTCTCCCACTGGGCACAGGGCAGCTGGCAAGCACCGTGCCCAGAGTCTTGGTTCTCCCCGTGTGCTCGCCCCAGCGTGAGTGGGTAGACTTGAAGCTTTCAACTCGGAAAGACCCCAGTTTGAATGAGAGCCTCCCCATGCACCCTCAACAAATTACTTAACCTGCTTGCATCTCAATTTATTCACTGGGAAAGCCTATCTCATTTTTTTTTTTGAGAATTAAAAGAAAAGGACCACATGAAGGTCCTGGCATGTAACCGTACTCAGTGAACACTGTCATTGATTATTAGGTTCACTTTAAAAGGTGCAAAAGTATAATTCTCACACTGAGGGCCTCTCCAGGCCCAAATGCCTTGACTTCACCACAACTGGGCGTCATGAATCTATAAACCCCAAAGGGCAGAAATGTGGAGAATTCCTTCACCACAGTCTTCTGACCTGTTCTTGGCCTTTTTTGTTTCCTTTTTATCTGTTATAGTGGATCAGAAAAGACATTTTAGTGGTGCTGGCCTCTTAGTGGGTCATATGTAGCAGTTCCATGCTTCCCGGGGGACGGGGCAGTACCCCCTTCACAGCTGTGAGCCTGTAGCCACAGTGTGGACGTGCCTTTCTCAACAGGAGGGTCAGGACGCAAACTTGCCAAAGGCGCAGTTACTTTGTCCCCTGCCGCCTGCAACCCCACCTCTGCCCACTCCTGTGGCCAGAGGGTGGCCCAGGGCTGGTCTTTCTCTGTGGCTCTATCAGTCACCCATGTCCCGCAGGAAGGGAAGAGCAAGGAAGTGCAAGGAAGGGAAGAGCAAGGCACTGGGCAGCCCAGCTGCATCCCACACGCACCTTCTTCAGAGCTCTCTCCCCAGCAGCTTTGTTCTCCAGGCCCAGGTACAGTCTTCCCAGCTTCAGCCACATGGAGGCCACGTTGAGGGAGTACAGAGGGTAGTGCTTGCTGGAAAAAGAGAAGACAACAGGCCACCTTGTCACAGCTTCAGAGGGTCCACAGGCCAGACACAGTGAGCCTGTGGCTGCCCAGCTGATGGCCACACTGTCCACAGCAACTGGGCTCCTCCAGACCTTGGCAGGGGCTGAGTGGGAGCCATGGATGGTTCAACCCTGCCTACTCATTGTGGATGCACTTCCTTTTATGCAGTTGTGTGCTTCTGAAAAACCACATAAAGTCTACAGGGAAGATCCTGACTAAAGACACAAATAAACACAAAATTCAATCCTAGCCTCAGATTTTTGTTTTATGTGCACCTGCTGTAGGCACTGGAAAAAGTGTCTTTTAAAATAAATTCCTGGGACTTCCTTGATGGTCCAGCGGTTAGGAATCTACCTTCCCACACATGGGATGCAGGTTTGATCCCTGGTCAGGGAAGAAACATCCCACATGTCTCGGGGCAGCTAAGCTTGTGTGCCTCAACTACAGAACCTGCATGCCACAACTAGAGAAAGTTTGCACACCACAATGAAGCAAAAAAAATAATAATAAAAAGGTAAATTCCCTCTTTGTGAATATGCCGTCATGTTAAAAAGACAGTATCCTTAAAGATACACACACCCCAGTGAATCAAGACCTCAGCTTTCTGTCACACTCTATGATGTCATTTGGTTTAGCAAAATTATAAGCTCTCTAAAATCATACTTCCTACTTCTTTTCTCCATTGCCCAAGAGAGGGCTTTGTATACAGGAGGTCTTCTCTTGCTGGTTTCAACTGAAGGTTGACTGATGGGGCCTGCCTAGGAAAGAGCCATCTTCCTATGAACAGAGCCCAGGAGGCTTTTGGGGGTGGGAGGTAGGAGCTGGAGGTGTTTATTTACAGGCTAGTCTGTTCTACCTGTTGTGTCCTCAAAGTCCATAGACACATTCAAGCTGTATTCCCAGGACTGTGGAATCCCTGGGGATGCCTACAGTATCAAATTCTTCCCTGGTAGCTCAGCTGATAAAGAATCTGCCTCCAATGCAGGAGACCCTGGTTGGATTCCTGGGTTGGGAAGATCCCCTGGAGAAGGGATAGGCTACCCAGTCCAGTATTCCTGGGCTTCCTTGGTGGCTCAGCCAGTAAAGAATCCACCTGCAATGTGGGAACCTGGCTTTGATCCCTAGATTAGGAAGATCCCCTGGAGAAGGGAATGGCAACCCTCTCCAGTATTCTTGCCAGAAAATTCCATAGACAGAGGAGCCTGGTGGGCTGCAGTCCATGGGTCGCAAAGATCAGACACAGCTGAGCCACTAAGCACGGCAGTGACCCAGGGAAGGCAGTGCTGAGCCTCCCCAAAGGGCCTCCCTAAAGCTGATAGAGGGTGGAGCATGGCAAGCCCTGCTGGGAGAGCAACCACAAGGGCAAGATTCATGCACGTTCTCTCTCCCCCTACAGATCTCAAGGGGGGAAGTGTGCATGGACTTCCTCGCCCATCTCAAGAAGATTATCCCCACAGGACCAAATTCTGTTTCCAGGAGATTTTAGCAGCTGGCTGCCCCGTTTGCTCCCCCTGCTGGCTTATCACGGCATTGTGGGGTAAATGGAGGGTCAGGTGGTCAGTGGAGATTCAGATTAGACACAGAGGTACAGCCCAGATTTTAGAACTTGAAGGAGTACTGAGGACTAAGCAAAAGCACCGGGGTGCCTCTGACACACAGAGGTTTCAGGTGCGATGCCAAGAGACTCGAAGCTGCTTGGTCTTGAAGAGACTCTGTGACGTTTAACAGAAATGTGTTTAACAAGCACCCCAGTGATCTGATCTAGGTCAGCCCCGCCCTGAAGCAGCTAGTCAGAGCCGACTCCCGTCACCCACTTTAAGGTTTGCTAACCCTCTCGACAGGAAACCTTCCCATGATTAACAATCATTATTACTACAGGTTAAAATCCAACTTACTTTAATCAAATCTACGGGAGATTATTAAATAACCACAACCAGCAGTCCCAGAGTTTCCTTACTTGCAAACTGAATGAGTGAGTGAAAGTCACTCAGTTGTGTCTGACTCTTTGCGACCCCATGGACTCCAGGCTCCTCTGTCACTGGGATTCTCTAGGCAACAATACTGGAGTGGGTTGCCATGCCCTCCTCCAGGGGATCTTCCCAACCTACAGGTCGAACCCAATTCTCCCGCTTTGCAGGTGGATTCTTTACCTTCTGAGCCACCAGAGACGCTGGCGCAAACTGAGGCTGCACTTTTTAAAAAGCAAAAGAAGGAGATGGAAAAAAAAAGCGTTCTGAGACCACCGCTAACCAATTACTCGGAGCCATTTAACTTAGAAGGCACAGCAAGGAGGAGAAACCAGCCGGTGGCTTTTTCACACTGGTCTGAATTAACTCCACTGAACAGAGCATCCTGGAGGGATCCTGCCCCAGCCCTCCCCCCAACCCGGTGTCACCTCAACCTGCCTCCCTGGGTGTCTCTTCCGGGTGGTGGAGGGCACAGGCTGGGCCCAGCGGAGGCACCCTGAGCCTGAACTTGCAGATGTCACGGAGAGGAGAGAAAGCTGCTCCCCACCCGCTCCAACATGGCAGTGTGAAGACACCGGACGGCCAACCGGCGCATTTCAAACCACCCCACTCTCCTCCGAGCTGCGCTGATGGGAAGAGCCAGTGCAATCACCTGTAGGGCTGGATGATTTTCTGCCCGTACCGCAGGGCTCCCTCCCAGTCCTGCATGTACAAGCAGACGCCCATGGCCTGGTACATCATGTGCAGCATGTAGACGTTGCTGTCCTCGAACACGCAGCTCATCTTCTCCTGGCTGAGCTCGCAGATCTCCAGCAGCTCACTAGGGGGTGCTGTGGAGTCAAGGAACCGACGGGCCTGGCAGTCCTCGGCCGGCGGGCGAGGGGAGGGGGGCGCGGGGGGCGGTGCGGGGAGCAGCGGAAATGGGGCAAGGAGTTACTGTTTTGTGCACTCCCCTACCAGCTACACCCTCTGAAAAAGTAAATTACAGAAAGGCAGGCAAGAGAAAGGACTCATATATTTTCTGGAAGAAAAAAAAACAAACCTAGGATACCTCAGCTATTAAACACAACTAAAGAATTTTACCCACAGGGAACACAGCCTTCCTTCAGCTGTGAACAATGCTGATTAGAATAAAAAAATCTTCAATCTTCTGGTTAAATCTAAATCCTCACCCAAGCTGGGAACTTTTGCTAAAGCTCTTAAGGAAGCGTTCTCCAACACAGGAAAGTTCTTTCTTACACTCAGGCAAAAAAAAAAAAAAGTGCCTTTCTTTAATTCCCTTTCACTGCTTTTCTTTCTTCAGTACAAATCTACCCAAGAAAACGCTATAATATAGTGGTTAAAAATATGGATTGTGCTGGCAAACCTGGGGCAAAACTTTGCCCTGCTGAACAGCGTGCCCTATGACCTACCTGCTACCTCCAAGCCAGTTTCCACTTGTTACACAGCGAAACCCTCAGTAAGGTGCCTTGCCCAAAGCAAGATACCCGATCAGCAACGGTCTTCATGGAACTGTTCTCCACTGTTAGAAAAATAAAAATTAAAACAAACAAACAAACAAACAAAAAAACCAGGATGAGCTCCTGAGCAAACTAGTCCAACAAAGAAAAATAGGGGCAATGTCGTGAAACACTGACGCAGCTGACTACAGGTCGTGCCAGTAAGCTTTCACCCTGGCCATCCTTTGATTGGAAACGTCCTGCCTTCAATACTCAGAAACCCACCCTTCTTCTGCTTCCGGTGCCCAGCTTGCCAAAGCCCCCTGTAAGGCGGGGAAGGTTGCAAAGGATATATTTGTAGTGCTTGGCTCGCCGGAACTCCTCAATGACGTTGCGCGCGTATCTGACCATGTCACGGATGGTTTCTGCCTTCGGGGGGTCATTGAGCTTCCGAATTTCCACCTTGGCCTTATCCTGAGGGAAATGGCCATAGGTTACTTCCCACGGAAACCATACTGATGGGTGAATCTCACATTTTCCCACACAGAGGTACAGGCTTGCAAAAGAATGAAAGGGAATCAGGCAGCGGGTCTCAGGAAAGTTCAATATTCATTACCTACTCACAGAAAGACAAAACTACTCATTTTTGAGGTGCTCCTGCCTCGCTATGTTTGCTGTGAGCAAATATGTCTTCACACACCTATGAAGTCATGGGCATAGACTAAGGAGGGGCGGCACTGACAAGGTAACCTGAGTGGTGGCCAAGAAAATTCTGTGGAGTCTGGTGAAGAGGTGGGAAAGCTGGAGAACGCTGTCCACCTCCCTGTGGGTGGGCCTCGCTGCCCATCTTTCTCCCTCCCCTCTCTCTGGAGCATCCATTTCTTTTAAAGAAATAGCAGTTTGGCAAATCCTTCTCTTATTTGTACAATGTGATGGAAATGTTTTCATCAGCTCTGAGAGTCAAGTTGGAACAGAGACCTGGTCTGACTGGATCCCCTGGGCTGTGCTAGTAAAGCAGGTTTAAAGGCTCAAAAACACAAGGAGGAGACGCCCAACTCAGGCAGGTGTGCTCGCTTGGCAGAGAAGGAGTCGAGTCAGCATCTGTGCCGGAAGAAGGTGCTGACCTTGTCTTTGGTGGTGCACTCCTGGCATTCACAGGTGAAGAAATAAGAATCTCTTAACCGGTCATTCCTATCTTCCGTTGGGTACAGGAGGTCAATGTAGCTGGTGAAAACCTAAAGTGAAAAAGTGAAAGCGTTGCTCAGTCACGTCTGGACTCTGTGTGACCCCAAGAACTTCGCCTACCAGGCTCCCCTGTCCATGGAATTCTCCGGGCAAGAACACTGGAGTGGGTTGCCATTTCCTTCTCCAGGACCCAGGGATCGAATCCTGGTGTCCTGCATTGCAGGCAGATTCTTTACCGTCTGAGACACCAGAGATGCCTGATAAAAATGAGAGGGTAACAGGCAGGAAGGCCAGGGGTCTCCAAACAGGAGGAAATAGCCTCCAAGTGTCAGACATTTTCTCTCTCTTAAGCGGCAGGAAGAAACAAACTAGTGATATTTTTTCCTTCTCTATACAAATTTAAAAGGAGGTTTCTCTTAAAATTCTGTGTTGCCATAATGACACCTGGTTTCACCTGAAGTTAACCACTGCTTTTTTCTTTGGAAATGTTTATCTTAAGCTATGCTAATGTACTATGCATTTACCCCAAACTCTGTCTTCAAGTCGGTTCTGCTTTTTGGTCTCAGAACCTACTTGATAAACCAGTATGTTATACTCCGATATTGTTCCTCTAATCTATGCAAATACAACTATTTGTATGGTGCTTTGCCCTTCTTCAAGATGCAAATTAATCCTTTTATGGCCCTAGATGAACCATTTGGAGCCAAGATTATCCCAAAATACATTCTATGGGTGAGGGGCCTGGTGCCATTCTAAGTTTTGAGACATTCCTTTCATTAACAGACTGCTGATGACTATATAACATCCATCTAAAGACTAGCAGGAGGGTACTCTTTCTGCCCCCTTCTGATGCCTATGTCAGAAGCTTTCTCTATCTCCTTTATACTTTAATAAACCTTTGTTACACAAAAGCACTGAGCCATCAAGCCTCGTCTCTGGCCCCAGATTGAATTCTTCTCCTCCAGGGGCCAAGAATCCCGGCGTGGTAATTCAACAACAACCTTTCAAAAACCTAAGGGAATCTGAAAAGTTGGCTTGCCACAGGCCAGCCCGCGCTGTGTTCTCCGTTCGGCTCTGCAAAGACTCCTGATGGTGGCCGTGAGGAGGCCCACGGCTCAGCATAGCCTTCACCCTGACACACTGAACTTCAACCGGTGCCGCTAGTGTTGCCCACCTCCTCTTACGGAATCAAAGGGGCCCTAAAGGGGTAAGTTGGAGGATTCAGAGCAGCGCTGCTGCCCTCCTCCGCAGAGAGCGAGCTGGGCTCTAGCCCAGCAGTGGAGGCCCCTGTCTCGGGTACAGAAGCAAAGGCCACCATCGGCAGAGAGTCTGCTCGGCCTTGGGATGGGTCCTGCGCTGTCTGCTTGGCTTTTGGTAGGTGTCTTTTATCTCACATCCTGGGATGGCTCACATGCACTGTGGGGTGGGTGGTGGGGAAGCATGAACACCCACATGTGGACACACACACACACACACACACACACACCCTATATCCTACCATCAGCTGGTGATGGAGCAGGAAGTCAGATCAGCAGGCTGGAACAGCTCAGTGCAGGAGGGCACAGCTCCTAGGCCACCAGCCCGCTGCTGCCTTACCCAGCCAGGCCGGAAAACCTGGAGAAGTCATACCTTTGGGCTCATCAGGTCCTCCTGTCCTTGCTTTTTCCTAACAGTCTCTATAACTGAGACCTGGAACATACGGAGGAGGCCGGCATTTAACTGCCCATTACCTACTCACTGGGACGGCACTGGCGGCTCATCCCATACCAGCAGGCAAACGTCTGACGGAACAGATGGGTGTCCCAGAGCAGTCACTGTGCCAGTCACCTCGGGTGCTGGCAGGCAGGCCGGGGCGGGGGACCCACACGAGCTGGGTGCTGGCAGGTGCCCCGAGCTCTCCCCAGCGTGGAGGGTAGAAATGGAGACCCCTGGCTCATTGGACACCCCAGCAAATGGCTTCCTCCCCTTTGAAGGGCAGGTCACCCCCAAAGCAGCAACTCCTCCCACAAAGGAAGAGGGTGAATTTCTGATGGGTGGCAGCAGGAGGACAGAGCCCATCAGCACTTCGAAATGACTGATGGGCACGGGATGCAACAAACAGAAGGGCCCAGAAGAGGGCGACAGAGGCCGCTCAGCATCACCACTCCTGCTCCAGACACAGCCAGGGCAGGTGCTCCAGGTAGTCCACAAGCGGGGGCCCGGGGACTTAGGTTCTGGCTGACGGGCGTCGGCTGTTTTAACAAGAGGCGCTGGGGCAGCCTCTACAAGACATTCATAAACTGAGACACCCGGGTCCCCAACAGGGTGCCCCTGCAGGACGCTTTCCCACAGGACGGCAAATCTGATCTGTACGTGGGACCTGGGGTCCCAGTTCAGCTGTGGTTGACTGAACACCACCCAGAGAAATGGAGGCTTTGATCATTTTGCCACACTAATCATATTGAAAAGATTCTAAATATCCAGACATGTAACTTAAAAAAACGCAGTAGCGTTAGTCGCTCAGTCACGTCCATCTCTTTGTGGCCCCAGGCACTGTAGCCCAGTCAGCCTCCTCCATTCACGGAATTCTCTAGGTAAGAATACTGGAGTGGGCAGCCATTGCCTTCCCCAGGGGATCTTCCCAACCCAGATTATTTAAAATGAAATGTATTTAAAGTGAGTACATTGCCTAAAAATTCAAGTGTCTTGCTATGGACATCAGGATTTAAGAATGTATAGCATACATCTGGTCGGAGAAGGCAATGGCACCCCACTCCAGGACTCTTGCCTGGAAAATCCCATGGATGAAGGAGCCTGGTGGGGCTCTAAGAGTCGGACACGGCTGAGCAACTGCACTTTCACTTTTCACTTTCGTGCACTGGAGAAGGAAATGGCAACCCACTCCAGTGTTCTTGCCTGGAGAATCCCAGGGACGGGGGAGCCTGGTGGGCTGCCGTCTATGGGGTCGCACAGAGTCGGACATGACTGAAGCGACTTAGCAGCAGCAGCATACATCTGGTAAGGGCTGGTCAGCGTTCTCAAGGGGAGACACCTGACGCGGTGGTCGTGGAACCACACGGCACAGGACAGGAGAAGGGAATCGCTGAGCAGGCTCGCCCCCTACCCCGAGGCTGGGGAGGGAAGCTCGTGGTGGCCCTGGCCACAGACTGCCTCTCCCCACCCTATCTGAACTCCATCCCCAGGAAGGGAACTGTTCCAAGGGCAGAGGTGCAAGGGATGTGATGTGAACGCACCATGAGTCATCTGGGGCTGTAACTCGTTAGCTACTGCTGGTTTGCTTTGCTCTTTGGGGGGAAGAAAAACAGGCCGAAATTCACGAATCAAAAGTAAACTCCATTATTTGGAAATGGGAACCCAGAGCCTCTAAGATTTCATCATGGTTATTTTAGCAGTCTCGTTTCTCTATAAATCTCTGTAAGTCTTTGTGAGGAACTTTATTTGAATCTAATCTTCCTTGTTTTTTTTTTTTTTTTTTTTCCCTCCCCTTGGCCACAGCTTCCCAGGTGATGCTAGTGATAAAGAACTCACCTGCCAATGCAGGAGATATAAGAGACATATGGGTTCAATCCCTGGGTGGGGAAGATCCCTTGGAGAAGGGCATGGCAACCGACTCCAGTATTCTTGGCAGAGAATGCCATGGACAGAGGAGCCTGGTGGGCTACAGTCCATGGAATCAAAAAGAATCAGACAAAACTGAGCAACTGACACTTCCACAGGTGGACATGGTGAGCACCCAATGGGAGTGGAAAGTGTGGACTCCACGCCACGGGTCTGATCCTGAACCTGGAGGACCCGGGGATGGTGCCCACCGCCACAGCCACCCTCAGCCACACACTCACCTCCTCTCCCGGGTGGATCTCCTGCACAGCTCTGACTTCTGCCAGGGTCCCCTTGTAGGTCACAATGACATTGGGGCAACAACTGTGATTCATCAGTGCAACACTGTCAATCAGAAGAGAAAACCCAACATTCTCAGGAGGCAGATGGACTGTTCAGGTAACTCCTTGGCCACTTACTTGCTAAGTTATGGAAACTGTCTTTGCAGGACATTTAAAAAAAACCAACAACTAAGAGCAGGCCATCAGAGTCTAAGGGGCTGTTCTGCATGCATTTATAACAAGATCTAACATCTTAAATTGGAACAATACTGAAAAGTGAAATCTGCAATGCAAAACAGTGATATCTAAGCCAAAAACGAAGCAAAAAAAACCCCACACATAATAAAGAGTGACAACAAATGCCTTCCTGTTAGATGCAGGACCCAAAACTCAACACCCCCAGTGAACTGCTCCTCCACCAGACACTGTGCAAGACAAACAGGCTGTCGTTGCCAAGCAGGTTTTATATCAGAGGATGATTTCTAACATGCTGTCTTCAGATGTTGAGAAATCGCCACCGTGGGAGACGCCGGCTTTCTGAGTGAGGGTGTGGGATCCCCCGAGAGACCTGGAGGCGCCCGTCTGACTCTCTGCAACCTCCATCTCTCATCCGGAAAACTGGGCCATCAGTCGCTCCTGCTGCTCACGGGTTGCTTTACAAGGGATGGTGGGGACAGACAGTCGCCTACGCGAGGGCTTTGAACTTTCTGGTTATATCAAGGTCAAAGTTCTGAGAACAGAAATTTCTAAACTACAGGGGAAGAGTGCTTGATCTCTGAAAACGCTGCCTTTGAAATCACAATGTTGATATGATTCTCAGCAAAAGGAATCCCCCCCCCCCCAATTAAAACTGGAAACTGGGACTCAGAGGGACACTCAGATCCATGTGCACAGCGGATCTGGTGGCCGGGGCCACCTGCCTGGACCCTCCACGACCAGAACCCATTCTCCTGTTTGCTCCATGAAGATAAAAAAAAGCAAGAGGTTGGAAAAGGTGCAGAAGAACCGCCCCAGGTTGCTGGGTCTGGCAAAGCCACTGCTAGAAGCTTCGGTGAAGGGTGGGGCTGGCCTGGGGCCAGACATGCAGGCGTTTCCTGTCTTGTCTGGGGGAAGGGTCATCTTCACCCTCCTTCCTGGCCCACCTGGCTCTCTGACAAGTCATGCACAGTGAATCAGGCCCTAGGAAATAAACAAATGCCCCAGACACTGTTCTTAACACTTTGTCATTGGTGTTTCAGTCGCTCAGTCGTGTCCGACTCTTTGCGACCCCATGGACTACAGCCTACCAGGCTCCTCTGCCCATGGGATTTCCCAGGCAAGAATACTGGAGTGGGTTGCCCTTTCCTTTTCCAGGGGATCTTTCCAACCCAGGGATCAAACTCCTGCACTGGCAGGTGGATTCTTTACCTCTGAGCCACCAGGGAAGAAGTATTAAGTAACCGAGCTCAAAATAGACCACTGGCTATCTTTCTCATGAAGGCAGGGGAGCTGCCCGAAGGCAGAAGGCCTAACTCACGCTCTGGGTGCCTCATTCTCGTGGCAGCCACTGCGGGGAAGCCTCACACACCACCACGCTGAGCCTGGCTTTCACTCTTTCAGATACAAGAGCAGACACTCTAGGGCTCGTTTCAGGGCTGAAGTGGTCAACGCAAGTGGTCTAAAGAGGTCTAGTCACGCTTCTCTGTTCTCCTTCCTTTTCTCAAGGGCAAAGGTCCTCAAGAACCTATCCTGAAACCATTTCTCCCCTCACTGTTGGAAATCTAAATGCAGACAATTTTGGCCATAGAAACAGTAATACGACAGGAATACACTGTTTCTCTGGTTGGAGAAAGCCCGTGTAGCTTCTCAAGAGACACGCCCCTAACAGAGTTTTCTCCTTTGGACCCACATGATGCATGGAGCTGGGCATGACAGACAGGTAGGCTTCAGGTGCCACCCATGGCCAATGCGTGGGTGTTAAAGGTTTCCTGCAACTGCTCCAACCTAGAGGCAGAGGTGCCTGTAGTTTACATTAAGCGACATCACTCTAGACCAAACTAATCTCCAGTGTGGATGGACTCAGACAGGGGGTGCCAGAAGCTCTCCTGTGCTCCATCTGTGAAGCCAGGGCTTGATGTTTGGGACTGATGTATAAGGAGACTATCCTGTCCTTTAAACAGATAACGGCAAAGCCGTGCTTGGCAGAGCTGTAATGTTAAAGTTAGAGCTGTAGCGATCTCCACTGGCCAACTGACTGGCCTTTCTTGAATTACCTGCATATTCCAGAGGTTAAGAAAAGTCCTATAGGTCTGTGAAATTTATCCCTAGTTCACTACTTTGGCACACTGTCCCTCCAAAATGTGCGGTTTCTATACTGGCACATTTCAAAAAAGGACAGATAGGGAAGGAGCTTATATAGTCTCGACGTACGTCTACAGTCAATTCCCGGCAATTAATGTTTTCCTTTGGATGAAAGAAACCCAAAGATTTCCAGAACCACAGCTATGCAAAAAAGCAAATTTCTCAGCAGGGCCTGAGTTGTTCCTTCTATGTGCACTCTGAAATATTCTTTAATAACAGCTTTCTACCTAGCAGGACTTAACAAGCAACTGTTCTCTTAACTACTACCTTCAGATCCTTAAATGCAGGGGAAATATTTTGAAATCTGGCAGAATTAAAAAGGGGATTTAATTCACTCAGAGTTTCATGTCTGCCACATGCAGCTAGGGAGGTTATTGGAAATTTAAAAAAAAATTCAGTGTTAAATAAGTAAAAAGGAAAGAGATGAAGTCACACTCGGCCTACTCAGGAAATATTGCTGATCCCAAATGAGAAAGTTCTTCATCTTCGATTGTGAAGCCATTACAGTTAACCTGCGGTGAGAAGGGGAGAGAGAGAAAGGGGAAAAATGAGCTAAAGCTTCTTTCTGGATAGAAATCACCTCTTTAGGTGGGAAGACGTTTGGTTTAGTGATTGGAACACCTTTCTTTTGAACAAGGTATCCTACATTCAGACACTACTTACCAAGCGGTCTCACATGTAAATAGATACAAGCTGAACCGTCAAGTCTGAAGCGTCTAGTCCAGCCCACCTGCCCGTGGTGGCGGAAGGTCACCAAGCACCACTAAGGCTCCAAGGACTCAAGTCTGCAGAGCTGCATGGGAGCCAGGACATCTGCACTGTAACCCGTTATGCCCCAGGTCTGGTGTGGGATCTCAAGCTCATTACTGTGTCCCTTCTGTGCTCAGTCTTCTGCTAAAAAAGAAGCCATTTAATCTGGTGCCTCGCTCAGAAGGTGAGGTGGTACATCTGACAGGCTTTACACAGCTAATCTAACTGCTGTCCATCCCCTTGAGAGGCAGGAGGACCAAGACCCTGAAGCTAGGGCGCTGCGAATGTCCCTTCCTGCCTCAGACACATCAACCACTGGGCAACTGCTCATGTGTGGCAAGAAGTATTACCCTGAAAATCACCAAGGGCAGCTCTCAGCATCCTAGAAGTCAGCTTAGAGCTGGCGGGCTGAAGATGAAGACTATACGTCTCCAATTTTAGGCTGTTCCATAAACTCACTTTGCACATTCACTGAGGAAACCTTACATGCTGGGGGTTCTGCAGAGAAGGAAGACCAGGCCAAATCTGCACCCTCCAGGAACACCCAGGCCACTGAGAGACAGCTCGGTGAGGGTTTTTCATTGGGACCTACAGCTTCACAGCTGGAAGGGAACTCTGTCCCTTTACTTCTCAGATGATGAAACTAAGGTCAGAGAAGGGCAGTGACTCGACCAAAGCCAGCAGCAAAGGCTGAGGGCCCGGCTCCTCCTGCGCTGCTAAGCAGCTAAGCGTGCGTGCTGACCGACTCCACCCCGTGAGCGGCAATCAGGCTCTTCCCCACCAGACACACAGCACGGCTGTGTCTCAGGCCAAGGGATGAGCTTTTTGAAACACTACTTTGCTGAGCGCTTAGTCCAGACTACGCACTGGGCTGGGTGCTGCACATTGACCCTCCCTCAAATCTACAATACTACCCCATTTTACAGATGGGGAAATTGAGACCCAGGGAGGTCAATGATTAAGTAATCCAAGGCCATATAAGTAGCAAGTGGCAGAAAAGGAGTCAAAAGTCAAACTAGGCACTTTAATAGCAAGGCTGTCAGAAACACAAGTGTTTCTTTTCACCATACCATGCTTCTTCTAAAATTGTTCTGATCTCTGATTGTTCTGGTTGCAATTTTACTTAAAAGCAAAGGGCCAGTGTCAAAGGCTTGGAAATCTTGGTACATAGAGAAGTAAAGGCTCCGATGGGTTTGACTTACAGTTTTAACCATTCGATACATTTACAACCAGTATTTACGATTTTCAACGCAAAAAGAAATGACTGCAGTGAGTAAAACAATATACAGTCTTTGGAATCCTGAGGTGTCAGGCATTTTTATGTAGAAAACACAGCATACTGTGTTTTGTGTTGGCCTCAGGTTCTCTAACCTCTTCTGTCATCGGGACATTCACCAACCATCATTCAGCAGGGACTGCCAACCACCATCGGGTTAAGAGTAAATCAGGATTTTCATTCATTCAGCTAAATTTACTGAAGCTTGAACTATGCGTCCCGCACCTGGCTAGGTACTGAGGGATCTACCCGCAGTCTCGGATTGGGATACTAACATGCCTCGGCCGTGTCTGGTTCCTATAGGACAACAACAAATTCTGCAAAGTGGAAAAAGGCATGTAAGAATTTAGCAGTTTTCACAACAGATCTCGGGACAGACAGCTCCTGACTAGCTCTGAGGGGTGAGGGTACCAGACATGCTCCTTTGCCTTGTAATCTCTTCTTCTATAAGGACTGTTTGTAATTACAAATGCCTTCAGGCTTGATGTTACACGCCACTGGTGCCTTTATTCCCTCTCCCCTGTCCCCTTACTGAGAGGGAGAGTGCGTCTCTTCACTGCAAAGAAAGACTCCTGTGAACCAAGTGTTATCACTATTCCTCTCGGGGAGCTGGCGGTGATGTTCAAGCCTAATAGCCTAGCAATTTGCCTGCGAGCTTTCCCTCCCTTCTGAAAGATCCCTAGGGAAGAAAAGTGAACTTGCCTGTTAAGAAAGATGCATAGGCCATCGTTTTTTTTTTTTTTTCCTGAGTCAAATCGGGCGTAAGTGCCTTGCTGAAGCTATTCTCGTAATTAGCATTTAGACTAGATGTAGGCTGCACACCAAAAATACATTTCCCAACCATGCATATGCTCCCGGTGATTAAAATGCACCTCGGTGCTGCCGAAGGAGTGCAGTCACCTTCTGCTGCCAGCTGCTGCTGGGCCACGAGTTAACCCACAACAGCCTCCCAGGAACCAGACAGGAGAGGGCTCCAAGGCCAGAGGGGCGGACATGCAGCAAGGGGCTGAGCAGCAGGGCCAGAGGGGTTGGGGCTGGGACAGTGCTTGCCACTTGTGCTTCAGAGTTTTCTTTGGGGATGCCAAATGTCCCCTTTCAAATTTGTATGTGAGAAAAGACATGAATGTGCGTGTGTATGTACATCGGTGTGTATGCGCATCGTCTCGGAGTGGATATTATGATTTGATTAATATGAAAGTCCAAGTCACTCGATCATCTCTGACTCTTTGCGACCCCATGGACTATACAGTTCATGGAATTCTCCAGGCCAGAATACTGGAGTGGGTAGTCTTTCCCTTCTCCAGGGAATTATATCTCCATTAATTATATTGATTAATATAAAGCCTTTGAAAAAACTACCTACCTATATTTATGTATGTGTGAATATGTGTGTCTGTGTCTATCTCCTGGATACTCTGAGTCAGTCCAAATTTCAAGGACTCTGAGTCACTTTCAGCACAAATATAACACTTCTATTTTTGACAACAAAGGTCCGTCTAGTCAAAACTATGGTTTTTCCAGTAGTCGCGTATGGATGTGAGAGTTGAACCATAAAGAAGGCTGAACACTGAAGAACTGATGCTTTTCAACTGTGGGGAGAAGATTCTTGAGAGTCCCTTGGACTGCAAGGAGATCCAACCAGTCCATACTAAAGGAAATCTGTCCTGAATATTCACTGGAAGGTCTGATGCTAAAGCTGAAACTCCATTACTTTGGCCACTTGATGCAAAGAACTGACTCATTTGAAAAGACCCTGATGCTGGGAAAGATTGAAGGCGGGAGGAGAAGAGGATGACAGAGGATGAGATGGTTGGATGGCATCACTGACTTGATGGACACAGTTTGAGCAAGTTCCGGGAGTTGGTGACGGACAGGGAAGCCTGGTGTGCCGAAGTCCATGGGATTGCAAAGAGTCGGACATGACTGAGTGACTGAACTGAACTCATTTGTGACATCAACTGCCTTGATTGTTGGTAAGTACGGTCCCATATCTACTATGTCAACATTGAGAAGGCCCATCACCATGTCCTACTCTGTTGCTGGAAGTGAAAAGATGACTTATGTTTACTTCATCTCTCTTGCTTCCTCACAAAACCATGCCTCATCTAATCCAGAGAAGTCATGTATCCAGTTTTTCTAAAAATGTTATAAGAGAATCAATTTCTCCACTGTGTACTGTCACCCAAACCCATTGCCTTAGCATGGGCAGGGAAATACGCTGTAATCTCAGGATAATATAACGAAATCAGGAAGGTTCTTCATTATGTCTAATTTAACACCTATGACTTGAACCCATTTTCTCTTTTACTGAGAACAGCATTTTTTTTCTGATTATGACAGTCATAGAACAGAAAAATATCCACATAAACATAAAGTCTATCAAGGAACTCATCAAATTGTTCTCACTACTTCTCATTGGGGGATGAAGCAGGTCAGTGAAGTGGTGAAGACTCACCTCTTTCCTTATAGAAGCAATTTTTAAAGTGGGAGAACTATGGATGCTTTTCATATTTTCCTCTTTTCACTATTTTCTTAAGTTACACATACTCACTGTAGAAAATCCAGAAAAATCACCTTCCAAAAGTAGAAATTTTCCATGACTCATGAGATAACGAATGGTGAAATTCCTTTTAAACTCTTTTTTTAATCAAAGTAAATTTTCATATTACACAATTCCCCCCTGCTTTTCCACTTGACGTCATGTCATCTGCGTTTTACACATCTCCGCTCTTTGAAATAGAATTTATAAAGGCTACATAAACTTTAATTGAAAATCTAAGCCATGATTCGCCAAATGACTATTGCTGACCATTTATTACATGTATTTCCTTTTCTTGTTTCCCCTTTCTTTTTGTTTTCATGTTTTTAAAAAGGAACCACACAGTAAACAATTTGCATGTCAATTTCTGTGCATAATCTCTGACTACTTCCTTAGAACAGAGTCCTGAAAATGGAATTAGTGACTCAAAGAGTTAGTACCGAGGTGGTGCTTATTCTGCTCTAAGACGACAGTGTGTAAGTACCCACCCGAGCTTTTTCTCCCATCTAGACACTGAAGGCAGGGGAAATGTAGTGACTTGTGCCCACAGGACAGTATTCCAGTGTTTCTCCCTCTGCGAAGGTCACCTTCAACTACACATTCAGCTTGCAGGGGAAAACACGAGGGTATGTTACGGAGGAAACCCGATCTGGTCAGGCCAGGAAGCGCCACCCTCACAGTAACAGGAGGAAGGATGCGGCCAGACGTGGCCAGCCTGGGGTGCTGACCACACTGTCTTCTCCTGTCCTGCCCATGTCCAGCCAAGCCTCAGCCTCTCCGAAAGGCTGGTCATCAGTTCCTTGGCGCGTGTAAGTGGCTCTTGTCTAGGGGGCCAAGTTTTTAAAGTCCTATCTGATTTTGGTAAATGAGGCCTCTAGTCTAAACAGGATCACTCAGCAATCACCGGGAAAGACATACTGTAGCTGGAGCCACTCAGCCTCCTCTCCGTGACGTCTGTCCTTCCTGGCCATCTGTATTTGCCTCTGCTTTATCAGCACAGTGTTGGTAAGAGTAAAAAAAGAAAGAGTAAAGAAAAAAAAACACAACCCACTACTATCAGAAGGGAAGGTTTAAGAGAAGCGTAAAACTGAATGTAGGAATCTCAAACGGTCTTTTCTATCCAGAGGTGTTCCAGTCTCCCACTGTTCTAGGACCCTGGCAGCTCTGTTTTCATAAACTCTTTCTGCAGCAAGAGGCACAGGGAGGGTGGATTTCCTATGCTCCACCATCAACGAGGGCCAGCACAGACAGGACCCTGATCTGCTCAAGGTCAGCTTAGGCAAAACACGGACCAAGACATCAAGAACTGTATCGGGTAAATGGCATCATTCTGCTTTCATTCATCGTCACCAGCTACGTGCTGGGAGAGGGACGCTGGCAGGGAAAGGCTAAACTAAGTGTCACCTGACACTCGCGTGCTTACCTGGGCAAAGAGCACTACTAGGTTATCGTTGTCGGGGAACTCAAGGTGCTTGGAGTAAAAGTGATGGAGAGCAGCGATGTCACTCTGAATCAAATCCCTCTTCTCATTGTCTAATTTATCCAGGTCTGTGGATAAGCAAACCATTATTCAGCACGTAGGAAACTCTGGATCTCTAGCTATACATCCTTTCAGTACTATCAATGGCATAGAGAGAAAGAGAAAACAAAACACATGGAGCCCCAGGAAATACTATCCCTCCTCCCTCGGTCTAACTGATAAGCCCCAGGGCAAAAAGAGCATGCCATTTCTTCCTTCTCTTCCTCTGACAAACGGAAGTCACTCAGGACAGGGAATTTCAACCGACCATTAACAGTGAGGTCAGGAATAGCGGCAGTGAGTGATAACCAGCCTTGGTCTATTCAAGGGTCCCCCAATTGGCCCCAGAGTCTGTGTCATGATGGAGAAAGTGGACAGCCCCTGATTTAATGCCTCTCAGTCAGGACATCAGCTATGTACAGGACTGCAATTCAGCAAAGATCCAAAAAATATTCAACATGCCAGGAGAGCCAGCAAGAGATAGCTCAGGATGTAATAATTTATCCTGCAAGTTCCCACTTCCTCTTAATTATTTCCTAGCAATCCTGTCAACTGAGGGGGCGGGGGGAAGTTATAGTCCATTTTCCAAAACAGCACACAAGTCAAAATAAAAACTGATAACTATAAAATCCCCACCACTACAAAGATCCCAGCTATCCCTTCCTTCTTTCAAGCCTGTCTAATCCACAGAAAACATGTGGCTGAAATAATTCCTCAGCCAGTCACAGACTTACGTGACTCAAACTCCTTCACGGCTAACAACTTCTCTGAAGGTGTTCTCTCCGGGTGGATTTTCTAGTAATTGGGGAAGAAATCACACACTTACAGATTGCAACAACCTGTGCAAAAACAGCGCTCTCACGTTTACATCGACATGAAGTAAATGAAGGAAAGCGCAAGCCAAGGAGTCTGCCGTTTGGGCTCTGAGAGCATTTGCCCAGCGTCCAAACCCAAAGGACTCTTTTGAAAAGCTTTTCAAAGCGTCGGCTGCGTTCCTAACACCCTGATAATGCTATGCACACAGTAGGCTCAAAAATGCTTGTTATGGGAAAGAACAGTGGCCAGAAAACAACTTTTTAGGGCCCCGACTTAAAAGGACCGAGTCTACAGATGAGCCATCCCGTTTATTATCTCTCCTTCTAAAAAGGAACAAAATCAAACCCCACCCCCCCATCCATTTTACACTTTCTTTAAGCATAGGCTAAAATGATCTCGAATTCCTGCGTTTCAAAAAGAACACTTTCGGTTGTATCCGTGAGCCGAGATTCACTTGAAACGTGTTGCCGGCTTTGTTCTAGACACCCCAAGAGGAGCTGACAATAGTAAATCCGCCAGGCTTTGGGAACATGAATAAACTTGGTGTTGACAAGAGTTCAAACGCAGAGCTCAAGAGCCGGCCCAAGGCCGTGTCTTTGTAATCGGGCTATTCAACTTGAGGATACAGGTGGTCCACCCAGGCGTGCTCACCTCCCTAGTTAACATGTTACGCTTCCCCTCGGTAGTTGGGTAGCCTGTCCCCCTTTTGAAACCTTTGCAAGTGACTAGAATACAAATGGTCTGTTTTTTTAATCATCAAGTCCTACAGAGATAAAGGATGGCCAGGTAACTTTTCATTTCATAGACTATTAGTGGTAGCAGTAATTATAATAACAGTTGAATGAAACTGGTATAAACTCATCATAGCTTTCAGATTACCCTCCTGGGGCCAAAACATTTCAATAGTTCTTTTTTGGAGTGGAAATCTTCCCATTCATAGGATCCATTTCTATAAGATTAGTAAGTCATTTTGCCTGGGAAAACTTATCATTCAGAAAAGGGCACCAGCTCCTTCTGAACGCTTAACCACTACACTTTCAATAATGTCAGGAGATGGGGCTTGGGGAGAACCAGGAGACTGGTCACTCAATCCTGGCAAGATGCTTACGGATTGAATCTGACGGCTTATTTACCCTGACACCTTGGTGGCTCAGACGGTAAAGAATCTGCCCGCAATGCGTGAGACCCGGGTTCGATTCCTGAGTCAGGAAGATCCCTTGAAGAAGGAAGCGGCAACCCACTCCAGTACTCTTGCCTGGAGAATCCCAGGGACAGAGGAGCCTGGTGGGATTACAGTCCATGTGGTCACAAAGAGTCGGACATGACTGAGCAACCAACGCACACACACACACACTCACCCAGTCACACCATTTCCTTCTACCCTTTCCTTCCGGCCAAGTTCTCGGCCTGTATTTAAAGACAACTGTGACAAGGAACCAAAAGTTAACCTCCTCCAGCGAAAACAATTCTGACTTTTCGGTCCCACACTAAAGGCCAGCCTTGAGTGCCTCTGGTTACCCTGAGCGGGCGAAGTGGCATTTCATCAAGCACCTGACCCGGGCTGAACATAACGGAACTATGACCTCAGAGGTTCGAAATGTTCTACTTTTGTTTACGAGGTCGAGGAGCCTAACTTGGTCTGGGGACAGATTTGAGTTGATCATTATGATCACATTTGGTTTTGATCAAAAACAAAAAACAACCAACCAGAAAGTTTTAAATGGAGGGAGGTGTGGTAAGGGAAGATAGAAAGAAGAGGCAGATGAAATTTCAGCTTTAAGATTTCCAGTACAGAGGCCCTGCCCGCAGCTTATCACGGGCAGGCAGCTCTCTGGACGTTCGCCTTCTAAGCTCCGTGCAGCCCATTTCACTGCGTCATAAGGCCACGTCCTGTGGCATTCTCCTCCCTCCAGTTAAGCTGGTCCTGTCGAGATCATGCGTCTTATGATCATGCAGTCAGTATGGGACAGAGCCAGAAAGGGGTCAGGACAGCCAGCCCTGGCTTCATCTTTGGAGGAAACTGTTGATGGCCTCATCGTTCCCACCCCGCCCTCCCGGCCTTGATTTTTACTTTTCCACTCCTCTTGCTCCTCTCCCAGCAGGCGCCATGCTGGTTATCTCACCCCATTCCCTGCCCGCCGAGGCGGGGCAAGTATGGAGACAGGGACGAGCAGGAGCCAGCCCAGGACGGGGGCGAGGGGAGGTGGCAGCAGGCGTGCACGCTGTAAGAGAAGGAGAGAGGGGGCCTCCCGAAGCTTTGAAGGCCAGTCTGGCTCCCTAGGATGCTCTTATTACCGTCACTCAGGTTTTCATGCCCTGAGAGGCCGTATTTTTCTATGCAAACCTGTCTCATATAAAAGCTCAGAACTTAGCAGCGGCTACCTTCCTGGCCTGGGATAAGTGACATCCTAGGTGCACAAGGGAGACAAGCCAGCTCACTCCTGGAGCCTTGCACTCATCGTCCCAGAATGCTGAGCGAGAGACGATCACCACAGGTCACTCAATCATCTTTCTGACCTCAGAAAAAAAAAATAAAACACACTTGAACTTGTTCCCAATTCCTCACCTGTTTGGCCAGAATCCTTGCTGTCAACCTTACAGTCTCGGAGGGATTCCAGTTTTCCCCAAAAACAACCATGGGAGAACATTCCAGCTTGTGCATGGGCCAATCTTCTCTCTGGGAAAGTTAAAAAAAAATATATCACACACACACATGTGCATGCGTACACACACACATGGCAATAAAGTTCGAAACAAGAGGATGCAGCAAGTTCTCCTAGTTAAGGTCAAGTAAAATATGTTTCCTTTTGGAAAGCACAACGGTGCTCACAAAAGTTAGAGACGAAAACATTCTTTAAGATAGACGTGGCTATATGACCTTGACTCAGGCCTGGCTGAGATTGCTGGCAAGAGAAAATCTGCTTTGTGTGGTTTCCTCAAGCATCTCACGCCCCTCACTATTCCGAACACCACACACACACCTTTGCATTACCTGTGGACGCCAGTCACAGGGTAAGTGACTTGGGTATCAGCTGCTGATCTGGCTCTGCTCCCTACAGTTCTGGTCTGGTTCTGTTCTTACATTAGGGCAAATAACCAAGAAGTGACCTCCACAGCACCTCGTCTTCTTCTATAGGTAATAAATCCTACCAGAGACGAGGACTTGGTCAAGGACCCACGAAAAGTCTGGTCAGGGCAACTGTTGGGCATATTTAGGAACACAGACTCCCTGAAGAGTCACTGGATAAAAGAGGAAAACTAGACTCCTTTCTAACACCTGTCTTGATGCGTTTTGCCCCAGGCTGCGGGGTGAGGGCATGTGCTCACTCCTGGAAGGGTGAAGATGCCCCTTTTGCGCCGGGAAGACTCGGGAAGGAGGAGGGTGGGGTGCTGGGGAGGAATGCACTGAGGAACGGGGCATAAAGGACGATGCTGGTGCTGGTAACAGGGTCAGTGGGGGATGGCTGGGAACTGGCTGAGCTATACAGGCTCTGATAAAAACCAGCTGCGGTGGCGCGATGGGCTGAGCGGCTGTGGGAGCGGACTCAGTGGAAGTCTGCAGATACTCCTTGCTGAAACGAAACTGGGTACCATCATGGTCTTCCCTCGGCCTCTTCTGCCTCAGAAAGGGACAAGTCTGACTCCTCCAATGCTCAGGCCAGAAACCTGGAGACTTCCTGGCCGCCTCTCTCTCCCCCACACTCCATGTTCACCTCTCCGGTGAATCCATCCTGTCTGCCTGCGGAATACGTGCAGCCTCTGATCATTTCCCACCCGCACCTTCCTTACTGGGCGGCAGACCCTACACCTACCCCGCGACGGCTCACTCTGCCTCCTACCTGGACACCTGCTTCTGCTCCCCCCCCACCCCCAACTCTGCTCCAGAGAGCAACCGGAGTAATCGATTCTGGAAAACACAACTCATCCTGCAGTCCACACTCAGCATGTGCTAATGGCTTCTCGCCTCAGAGCAAAAGGCCAAGTTGTAACGATGACTCACAGGCCTCACGTGGTAGGAGCTGACTCTCTGCTCCTCTGAGCTCATCACCCCCACCACGCTCCCTCACCTCACTCCACCCGGCCAGCATGTCTCCTCGCTGCACCCTGGACCGACCACGCTTGCACCTGCCTTGAGAGCTCTGGCACTTGCTGCATTTCCTGGAGAGATACCTCTTCCCCAGACGTCCTGTTGGCTCCCTCCCTCCTCCATGTCTCTGCTCTGATGCCCCTTTTCAAGGTACCCTCCCCAAACCAGCACTTTCTGCCCCCCCACTCTCCCTTTTCCTTGCTTTATGTGTCCACCTGACATATTTATTACACACTGATTAGATGTTGGTTTGCTACACTTTCCCCCCTGCCTTCACTATTCATTTGTTTCGGGTAAATCTATTATCCCAGAACCTAGAACTGTGCCTGACAGTCACTAAGCACTCAATAAAGTTGTTAAATGAATTACGATGTCTCCCTCCCTGCAGCCAGGAAGCAAAGACACACTGTCACTTGATGATTTAATGCAGCCCCCGTGGCACAGACCCTGGGCTCAAGCTCTGTGCCAAGGTGTTCTGCAGAGTTAAACAACAGCGTGCCGAATATAACCAAGAGCAAGGAGAGGCAGAAATGACAAGATATACACAAGGGAGAAGAGGATCTGTTTTTAGCCAAAGCCTAAAACGAGAGCTCGGTGATGAAGCAATGAGGTAGAAACAGGTAGGTCCAGCTCCCAGTGGATAAACTGGCTCCGCACACAAATGCAAAGCAAAAAGGGAAAGACAACAAGGGCTTCTGGCCTTGGGGCATCCGAAGGAAGTGAAGAACACTAGCGGGGGACAGACGGGTAACTGACGCCTACGAATACACACAGGATATTCACTGTGACGCTAGCTGTGCTAAGCAAAGGTGTTTGCACGGCCTTAAACACGCTGGTTTCCTGAAGTATACGCGGTGTCTTTGGTGTTTAACAACGAGCTCCGGTGAGAAAGAAGTTTAACATTTCTTAATATGACTTATGTGTTTTTAATACAATTTAATTAATATGAATATAAATAAATACAAACACACAGTGCTGACATCTATTGATGTTCATGTCCTCCAGGGAAGAGAATCTAAGTACAGGGCACGGTGTGGGGAGAGCAGAGCTCTAGCCCGCAAGAGGAGACTGGCCTGGGGCTTGGAGAGACCTGCATTCTCACCCCGCCCTCCAGCGAAGCAGCTATGTCACACCAGACAGTCCTCTTAATCCCTCTGCCTGTGTATCCTCGGCTGTAAATAACATGATCCCTAAGTTACTTAGCAGGTCCGGAATTCCAAGTCCACGATTGTATGCTTTCCAACAGTGATAATCAGACACAAAGCTTGAGCCTACCATTATCAGGCATTCGTGCAACCACAAAGGGTCGTTGTGAGGATCCAATAAACAAGCTAACCCACAAGAAGCACTCAGACCAGTGCCTGGCACACAACGTGCTCTCAACAAATGCTGCTAATTGTTCACGTCCTGGTTCCTTCATGCATTCAACAAGCCCTTGATGACCCCAGAGGCAGGCATAGGAGATGGAGTCTTTGACTTCCAGTAGTTGATGACTATATCAGAACACACAGAAAAGCAAGAGCACCTAGAATGTAGTGAAATCGGAGCGCTAGGTACATTCAAGGACCGGCAGCACCATGTTAAGTTTCATCTAGGAAATTTATCAGCTAGTAAGAAGCCTTCCTGTTCCGTCAGACAGTGGA
>SJYC01066788.1:0-43967 GCA_006408675.1 Madoqua kirkii
TCACAAAGAGTCGGACATGACTGAGCGACTGAACTGAACTAATAAGCTCCTTTCAACCTCGTCCTCTGCTCTGTGGTGTGGACCCCCTGGTGGCTCCAGGTGGGTGGGGTCAGCCTGTGAAGAAGGCCCAGTGAAGAGAAAAAGACCTTGACGCTGGGAAGGACTGAAGGCAGGAGGAGAAGGGGACGACAGAGGGTGAGATCGTTGGATGGCATCACCGATGTGATGGGCATGCGTTTGAGTGAGTCCTTGGAGACGGTAAAGGACACGGAAGCCTGGCGTGCAGCAGTCCCAGGGGTTGCAAAGAGCCAGACATGACTGAGAGCCTGAGCAACAGGGGCGAGGGCCACGCTTTCTTAGGTGGAGAATCACTCAGTCACCTTCCTCACTGCTGCCCTGGTTTTGCACCCCTTGTTTTACCCCGCAGCAGAGTCTCCACCTTGATCCCATCCAAGTATTCCCTTGGGCAGAATTCCGAATCCATTTCCATCTAGAGCAAATGCCCCACACTCCTCCCCAGTGATTTTATGGACGAAGCCCTTCTACGGCCGTTGGTTTCTAGGCTCGTAACTTTATGGCCATCCCGTCTCCCTGTGATACGGCGCCTGCTCCTACTCAGCCCTTCAGACGACAGGACGGAAGACCTTAATGATCATGTGCCTCCCCTGCCAGGACAGGAGGGACAGGAAACAGACACGAAACAGGCCAAATCCAGCCTCACTTCTAGAAACCGGTGGCTTTTGGTAAGTGTGTTATTACTTGTCATCTATGAAAATATTTTGGTTATAGGATACTTCACAGAGCATGGGGAAAAGTGAAAGTGAAGTCGCTCAGTCGTGTCCCATTCTTTGTGACCCCATGGACTATAGCCCACCAGGCTCCTCCGCCCACGGGATTCTCCAGGCAAGAGTATTGGAGTGGGTTGCCATTTCTTTCTCCAGGGGATCTTCCCGACACAGGGATCAAACCCAGGCCTCCCGCATTGCAGGCAGACGCTTTAACCTCTGAGCCACCGGGGAAGCACAGGGAAACTGAACTGCAAAACTGCTCTCCAGGACCAAGGCTGTCCTGGCCCAGGGGCCGGAGAAATGCAAGGAAGACTGCACATGGCGGGGCTGGACACAGCAAGCTGTCAGCCCCGGAGCTTTGACATGACTTAGAATCACACGACTGTGTCCCCCATCCTGGGGTTCCTTGCTGCAGCAAGCACATTATAATGTGACCAGTACAATCTATCCACACCAGGAGGAGGACACGCAGCCTGTCAAGCCGCTTGGTGTAAAGTAATAAAAAGGCTCACCTTCCAGGGTCATATCTTCTTGCCTTTCCATTCTGTAAGGTGACTGATGCGGAGGCTGAAGCTCTACTACTCTGGCCGCCTGATGCAGAGAGCTGACTCACTGGAAAAGACCTCATGACGGGAAAGACTGAGGGCAGGAGCAGAAGTGGGCAAGGGAGGATGAGATGGCTGGATGGATGGCATCACCGACTCAACGGACACGAGTCTGAGCAAACTCTGGGAGGTGGTGAGGGAGAGGGAAGCCTGGCATGCTGCAGTCCAAGGGGTTGCAAAGAGGAGGACACGAATTAGAGACTAAACAACAATAAAGAGGCACTCTGGTTCACACAGGTTGATATACTCGGTTGCAGGGAACCTCCCAAGGCCAGGCACCTATCGCTGCGAGTCAGCAAATCTGGAAGACTAGGTCCTCAGGGCAAGGGAAGCACAGTGGCCAGCATAACACCCCGCCCTGGACTACGGGGCTGCATCAGTGCAATGCCACCTGGGGGCCCTAGTGGAAGGCAGCTCAAGAGACCAAGAGGTGGCCCAGCATCGCACAGATGCTCCTGCTTCATACCCATGCAGAGCTGACAGTTCATCAGCGAAGTTAAAGTTCCATTTTGTAACAAGCACTATTCATATAATGTATACCATTAAGGATCTCAAGTTTCTTAGAATCCGTCCATACTCTTTGGTGAAAAAAAAACCCAGTCCTTTAAATCTCAAGTGGGCTGTCTACTTTATTCTCTGCATAAAGCTAAGCTTCAGTCCAGTCTGAATTACTCTCATATTATTATTTATAAGCCCTCATGCCTGCACATAGCATCACAGTTTACATAGAACCTTGATATCTCACATGTCATTTGATCCTTAGTCTCCTCCCTCCATGCGATTCTCCAGGCAAGAGTACTGGAGTGGGTTGCCATTTCCTTCTCCAGGGGATCTTCCCTATCCAGGGATCGAACTCGGGTCTCCCACATTCCAGGCAGACCCTTTAACCTTTGAGCCACCAGGGAAGCCCTATAATTCATTAAGATAGGGACCACTGTCCTCATTTACGCTTAAAGAGACAGACTCTGAGACGTCCTTTGAATTGTCAAGTTCACAGAGGTAGGCAGGTGCAGGGCTGGAACTACCCTCCAAGTCTTCTGTTACAATAGTCTGACCTGCGTGTGAGTTACTAGCTGGCTTCTTTAAAGAACCAGAATATCCTGAGCTACTTTTTCTAGAAGCATTTAACTTAAATATAGATACAGCTAACTTATCAGGCCTGGAACCTAATCACGTCATTCCGGCGCTCACTGACCTCTTTGCCTGCCCAGCAATCTAACCACAGAACTCTCTGTCCATAATCGGGAGGAGCAAAGCACGGTCTCTCCTCTTCAGAAGAAGCCGCACTCCCTGATAAACCAACGACAAGCCCATCTATATTCTCACCGCCCTGCAGGGCGGAAGTCTCCGTGGAGACACAGAGAGGTGGACCATGCACGTGGCCTTCGGAGCCAAGGCAGACCTTCCCAAGCCAACAGCTCGGCCTGTGTTTCCTCTGGCCAGGGGCTCTGTGAGGGGAGCTCTGTCAGATAAGACTTTGGGGCTTAGCAGCCTCTCCCACTGCTGCACAACACCCTTTGGAGACATTCAGAGGCCAGCTGTGTAGGGAAAAAACAGAGGAGAAAAAACAAAATGAAACCATGGGTAATGTGGTCGACCACAGCAGGAGTGGCCGGTGGAGGAAAGTGACAGGTGAGTATGGGAAGAAGAACGAAACCGAGGTGCAGGTATGAAGAATGGCCTCCCTGTCCCTTAGAACCACTATTTAGTAGCATCATTTCCCAAGCCGTATTAGTAGGTTCCCATTTAGAAAAGAGATTGGGGAGGATGCACAGAGGTTTGAAGATCACATCCTCCCCAAATTCAAACTGCTAGAACATGGAGTGCACTTTCTATAATGCCTGTGAACATTCTGTGTAACTATATAGTATTAAGTAGAAAAGTTTGGGGGGGAAAAAAACTTATCCCTTAAAGAGTCTACCAAGAGTTCCTCCAAATACCCTCTTGAAATCCTGGGTTACAAGACTCCCTCAAGATGCATCCAGCCAGCCAGATGGCCTGTGGTCTACATGCAACCTGCCGCCTGAACCGCTCAGCCCCCGCCCCCAGGTCTCCAGGTCCAAGTTCAGACCAGCCAACCTCTGGCTGCACAAAAGCTGTGTCAGGGGCCCAAGTAAGTCCAGCTGGAATCAGGCTAGATTAGACCAGCCCAAGGGTGACATGTGGCCTGCTAGGGCGATAGATACAAATTCAGACTTGGTGGTGGTAAAGACTAAACAGTTTTAAAGACAGCATTTTAACATTTTTCACTGGTTGTCTTTGCACATTCCATCTGTTGCTGGGAGCTGTGGGGGGCAGACTGTTGACCTTGGTGATACACCTGCCTGTATCCAACATGGTCCTTATGTCTTTCCCACTTTACCAACCTCTATTTTTGATCCTGTGTGGGGCCCCAAAATGTTGCTGCCCACTGGCTGCCCATCACCATCAGTCCTGGGTGCCAGCACACAGGGGCATCCAGCCACAGCCTACGCCACAGAGAGGCTTTCCAGCTCTGGCTGCGGGAGGGCCCTGGGATGCTGTGCCAAGGATGAGAAGGATGCTGGGGTCCCGAGCTTCCGAGGAAACCAGGCCCTCCCTGCCAGCTGGCCCAGAGACACCTACCTGACACTCCACATTGCAGTAAAATGCCTGCTTGCATCTTCCACATTTGGACAAGCCTTCTTTCCTTAAAAAACAGAAAGGGCACTGTAGTGGCGAGAGGCAGAGCAACGCGAAGCCGCGCATTTTATCATGCAATAACAACAGCCATCTGGTTCGAAAGCAGAGCCAAGAGTCACCTTACCTTGCTCTCCCACTGGTACATGGGATTTTCCCAAAGGAGAGTTTGACCAGACTCAGCCCTTGAGTGGGAATGAGTTAGTCAAAGGGGACACGCGCCGCTACTGACCAACCCCGAAAGCATGAAGGGTACTTTCCAAAGAGACGAAGGACATGCTCTCTGACTCGTGGGCCTGGCCTGGGACACCACAGCTGTTAACATCAACCTGCACTATGACGCAACGCTCTGGGGCAAGTCAGAGGCTCTTATGTCCTGATTTTCTCACCTGCCAGAAAGGGACAGAAATAAAGCCATCTTGGAAGCCTGATCTGTAAAGACAGAGGACTGGGGTCGACCTATACTGCTGAGAACTCAAAGTGGGTGACAATCTTCAGTATTTAGGAAGATTGGAGGAGCGTGTCTGAAAAATGTTGTCTCAGAAGTGAAGTTTAAAAACAACGCTCCCCAGCAACTTGGAGACACGTTCTTAAATAAAATACCCCTGGATCTGACTGGTATACACATCTACCTTGTCTGTATCCCACTGAATGATTTTTCTGCTTTGTCATAATTAGGTTAGTCCTCCCCATTCATCACCATAGAATTCATTTTCCTGATTCTCATAGGGGACAGGGACATTCTTGTTCCCCCACTGTTAGGTGCTGGTGTGTTTGCTGCATTAGACAAGCGATGGGATTTTTCAAAAACTGTGAAGCCACTGAGTTAAACCGCCTGTGACAGAACCCTTCAAATTTTTCTGAGATGGGGAACAACCACTTCATTAAATAAGTGCGATCTGTAAAGCCTGCTGTCTGCTTCTCACTGACCACCCTGAAGCCAGTTTTCCAATGTACAGAAATGCTGGTGCTGCAAAGGGCACTCTTGCTTATGCCAGGGGTGCCCCCTGCCCTGCCATGGAGCCCCCTCACCCCAACCCCGTCTGCAGCTTGCCTGGAGGGCTGACATTGCAAGACATACATATCATCACGCTGCAGAGTCCTCCGCGTCTTCTCAGAGAGTGGTAGTCACCACACTACTCCCACGGAATCGCGAAAGGGTTCCAAAACTGCTACTGTTGGAACGAAACTGGCCGCCTTGCAGTTTTCATGACAGTGCTTGGATTCCAAGCAGCAGGCTGAGGAATCGTGTGGGAGGAAAAAACGCAACTCGCGGTCGAGGCATAAATAAAGATTCCGAGTTTGCACATCTCAGTGGTTCAAAGAGGAGCCCACTAATTTGGCTGAGTGCATCCTCTGGCCTGAAATACCCTCTGAGGATACATGTGGATGAGACGGCCGGCCCTGGAGTCTCCCGCATTTTATGCCAAGGGGGAAAGGACAGACGATGTGCTCAAAGACAATGTGAAGTGACTAGTAAGCAAGTGCTAACTGACGGGCACCGTGAAGGTATGCCAAAGGGATGCAAAGAGCAGACGGGCAAAGCCGCCGAGGGAACTCTGAAAATTCTTTTCCAAAGACATGTGTTGGGACATGGACAATGGATGGGTAGACACCACCCATAACAATGTCCATCTGAAACAGCCATTTGGTGACGGTTGGTTTTGCAGGGGGCGAGTTCATAAAATCTCTCTGAGAATTTGAAGCTATTAACTCTCCCCAACCACCCACCTTCTCCCCAACCCTCAAAGAACAACAGAAAATGTTGCAAAATTTTGAGGGCTCACCAGCCACCTAGAATCTTTGCACAGACTAGTGAAGTGTCTCTGAAACCAGAATTAAGACCTTCGATACAACGGACCAGGAAACTATCACAAAAAATGTCTTTATTAGCTCTACATCACACAAAAAGAAAACAAGGATTATATACAGAGATCTTCCGCACATAGATGTGAGCAGTAAAGCTAATATGAAACCAAGGTTTGTTTTCGGCTTATTTGTTTTTGGCTTGTTTTGGATATTACCAAGGTAATATCCCAGGAAGGAAAAAAAAAACACCTGGGCTCTGGTAAATGCAGGAAGAACTCTAGTGGGATTTCATCAAAATAACAGATCTCCCAAAGCCAGGCTTCATTCAGGCTGGCTAGTCACCAAGTCCATGGCCACAGACAACGAAGACCAGGAAGAAAGAGCTAATCTGTCAGGACTGGCAAGAGGTTACATAATGGCTCTTGAGGTGTGGTCTGTAGACTACCGGAGGCCCAGAGGCCCTTTCGGGGATCCCGTGAGATCAAAACTATTTCCAGAATGTACTACTGCCTTTAGTGTCTTGATTTTGTGCTCTAGAAACTGAAGGGTGCCTGGAGGGTGAAACCTGCAAGGCTTTGAAGTGGAATGAAGTGAAAGTCGCTCAGTCACATCCAACTCTTTTAGACCCCATGGACTGGTACATGAGATCCTCCAGGCCAGAATACTGGAGTGGGTAGCTCTTCACTTCTCCAAGGGATCTTCTCAACCCAGGGATCGAACCCAGGTCTCTCGCATTGCAGGCAGATTCTTTACCAGCTGAGCCACAAAGCCTTTGGTACAAATCAAAGCAGCGACTTAGTCACTGTATTCCTCACTTCCACATGCTCACAGCCAGGGGCGAAAAGCCAGTTTCACTTAAGAATACCCCTAAAGAAATCTAAACTATGATAGAAATGAACTTACCTATGAAACAGACTCACAGACTTAGAGAACAGACTTGTAGTTGCCAAGGGGTAAGGGATGGACCCAGAGTTTGGGATGAGAGAACGCAAACCATTACACGGTGGTGGCAGTGCCACTAAGTGGTGTCCAACTCTTGTGACCCCATGGACTGTAGCCCGCCAGACTCCTCTGTGTGTGTGTGTATTCATATATATATATATAACTGAATCACTCTGCTATACAGCAGAGATTAACACAACATTGTAAACCAACTAGACTAAGATAAATTATAAAAAAAGAATGACCCTAATAAAGCAGTGTGTGCACACTCAGTCACTTCGGCTGCGTCCAGCTCTTTGTGATCTCAGAGACTGTAGCCCGCCTCTGTCCATGGGACTCTCCAGGCAAGAACACTGGAGTGGGTTGTATGCCCTCCTCCAGGGGATCTTCCTGACCTAGGGATCACACCTAAGTCTCCGGCAGTTGCTGCATTACAGGTAGATTTTTTACCAGTGAGCCACCCGGGAGGCCCCCTAACGCAGTCACAAATATTAATGTCCTTGAATCGTGCGTCTTTGGTATGTATCTTCTTGGCACCCTGAGATGAAGGGGGAAGAAGGCAGGAAATGTTTCTGCTCCTACTGAAGAATGAGGATTGTCTCAAGGATGAACTCTTGGCCATCCCTGGAGCTATAAACTGAACGTGCCACTATTTTCTTGAAATATCACTTTTATTAGGAAGAACAACTTTAGACAAATTGTTCAGACTTGCGTATTTGGCAGGTATATTATGGAAATAAATGAAGTGAGTCCATCACATCAAGGAAAATAATTGGCAATATTTGTTGTCAATGATAAAATGTGGGCTCTTAAGCAAAAATTAGAATTTTGGAACACATGTATCTGCTGCCCAGAGTTTGACAGACACTCATCTGAAAGATTGGTGATGGGTTTAATAATTGTGGGTTTTTTTTTGTTTGATTTCATAGTTTGATGAAATAAAGTTTTAGGTCTATATACCTGAATGAACCAATGTTTTCCAAATGACCAGAGTATGATGTTTAAAAAATTACACATGACTAAGAGTCATTCAAAGTACAAGAAAGACTGAGGGATTTTATGTAACAGAGTGCATAAAATTAATAGACATGGCTTCAGAGTGCACGTTACAACTAATCTTTAAGACAAAAATCACTCAACTGAGTTCTAACGGTGAATCAAAGAATATCCACAATTAACTGAAAAGGCTATTAAAATACTCCTTCCCTTCCAATTACACACCTATTTGAGGCCAGATTTCCTTTGCATATGTCAACCAAAACTACATTACATGCCAGACTGAATTCAAAAGCATATCTGAGAATCCACTTGTATTCCTTAACCTCTCATTAAAGAGATTTGCAAAACTGTAACAAACACCACTATTCTCATTAATTCTTTCGTCTTGAAGAAGAGTCCTCATTTTAAAAAACAAGTGCTTTATAATATTTTTATTTTTAATTATAAATATGGTAAATATTGATAAATACCTAGGTGAACAAAAAAAGCTCTTTGGAATTTTCAATTTTTATAGGTTGGGAGGGATCTTAAGAACCAAAAGTTTGAAAACTGCTGATCTCTTCTAATAATTCCGTCAGCTCTATGAAGAGGTTATTATTCCAGGTTTTCAAATGAAGACACTGAAGATCTTAGAGCTGAGATATCCCACCCAGCCTGGCCACTGAGCAAGCTGGTCGCAGACTCAGGATTCACACATCAGGGACGTATTTTGTCTCCATCGTGCAAAATATCCTTCCTTGAGTATGGTGACATGATCAGGAGCATGTACTACAGCAAACGAAAATAATCTATGTGTCTAGATAAGGCAATTCAGTTCAGTTCAGTTCAGTCACTCAGTTGGGTCCGACTCTTTGTGACCCCATGAATCGCAGCACACCAGGCCTCCCTGTCCATCACCAGCTCCCGGAGTTCACTCAGACTCATGTCCATTGAGTCCGTGATGCCATCCAGCCGTCTCATCGTTGGTCGTCCCCTTCTCCTCCTGCCCCCAATCCCTCCCAGCATCAGAGTCTTTTCCAATGAGTCAACTCTTTGCATCAAGTGGTCAAGGGGTTGGAGCTTCAGCCTCTGCATCAGTCCCCCCAGGACTGATCTCTTTTAGGATGGACTGGCTGGATCGCCTTGCAGTCCAAGGGGACTCTCAAGAGTCTTCTCCAACACCACAGTTCAAAAGCATCAATTTTTCGGTGCTCAGCTTTCTTCACAGTCCAACTCTCACATCCATACATGACCACTGAAAAAACCATAGCCTTGACTAGATGGACCTTTGTTGGCAAAGTAATATCTCTGCTTTTGAATATGCTGTCTAGGTTGGTCATAACTTTCCTTCCAAAGAATAAGCGTCTTCTAATTTCATGGCTGCAATCACCATCTGCAGTGATTTTGGAGCCCCAAAAAACAAAGTCTGACACTGTTTCCACTGTTTCTCCATCTATTTCCCATGAAGTAATGGGACCAGATGCCATGATCTTAGTTTTCTGATAAGGTAATAGCAGTAAGTAAATAAGTGTTAGTTGTTCAGTCATATCAGACTCTTTGTGACCCCATGGAATATAGCCTGTCAGGTTCCCCTGTCCATGGAATTCTCCAGGCAAGAACATTGGAGTGGGAAGCCACTCCCTTCTCCAAGAGGGTCTTCCTGACCAAGGGATCGAGCCTGTAATAGCACTAATAGAGTAAATAAAGGCATTCTTTACTCTCATCTGCATAATGTCCCAGCTCCAGTGGAATCCTGTTAATGCTCAGCCATGCTATACTTGGCCGCTTAGTCGTGTCTGACTTTGTGACCACATGACCGTAGTCCGCAAGGCTCCTCTGACCATAGGATTCTCCAGGCAAAAACACTGGAGTGGGTTGTCGTGCCCTCCTCCAGGGCATCTTCCCAACTCAGGTATTGAACCCAGGTCTCTCGCATTGCAGGGAGATTCTTTACCATCTGAGCCACCAGGGAAGCTCAAGGATACCAGAGTGGGTAGCCTATCCCTTCTCCTGTTAATGCTACTTGGCTTCAAAGATACAATGGGAAGAATCCAGTCATTTCTGAAAATGAGATCCAGGAAGGGGAACATCCCCACAGAGGGTCTCTTGACCAACTATGCCAGAGGACTCAATGTCACCTGAAGTGGACTGGAATTAAAATAAGGGCTGATTTTGTATTCAGCCTGTGCAAAGAAAGTCCCTCTGTCTCATTCAGGCAATAAATCCAGGTGTGTTCGCAGACAGACACTGGGCCAGTCCACATGGGACTGCGTCCTCTGGGAACTGGATGATAACACACTGCAGCTCTCACAAAGGACAGAAAGCCTTGCCTGGCTCGGATGCAGATGCTACTGTATGTGTGCTTATGGGGTCACCTACCTGGCTTACCTGTGTGAATATCCTTCACAAAGATCCTCCCGGCCAGACTGCCTTCAGTGGAGAGAAGGATTTGAAAAGCTAAGCCAGTTACTGACAGCGAACAGTTTAAGAATCTCCTTTGGTCTATTTAGTAATAGCAGTTCTCAGTGAAATGGGGATGGGAACTCAGTTTAAACTACCCAGATACGCATTTCAGTTCTTCCCATAGCTTACCACAGGGCGAGACACACACGGTCTGTAGGTCTAACGGTGGAAACCCCGATTACAATGTGCCGAGCTGGCTCATGCGGGGGTGTGTGTGTGTGTGTGTGTGTGTGTGTGTGTGTGCTTCAGAGAGTAAGAGAGGGTTTGTGTGTGTGTGTGTGTATGTGCTTCAGAGAGCAAAAAGTAGAGCTCCTAAGAGTCAGCTACTGCTGACTGCAAAGTTCAGCCAGAGAGAAACTTCATATGGGATATCCATTTTCACTGTCGGAATACACAAGGCTTTTAGAATAAACTCTGTGCCTGCAGAAGACCCAGCTGTAAAGCTTTCATTTTGCGATGTAACCTGATCTGAATTGTCCAGGAGATTTGGGGAAAGACTGCAAAACAAGGAACAGAAAACTGCCCTCCGTGACAGAGGAATAAAGGTCATTCGGAGGAATGAAGTGAAGTCACTGACAGGGAAGGGAACGAGAGGAACATTCGTGGTGAAATCACGCACCACCTCTCAGAGCGGTTCTCAGCTTCAGCCGCCCACGCCCGTCTGGGGCTGGGTCCAGCGAGTCTCATCAGCCTAGTCTGGCTGGCAGTTTTAGAAAGCTACCCAGGCCGAATGTGCCTCCATAATACACAACCGCTGGTCCAGGCCTACGGTCATCCATTTGGGTTGAGAGTTTTCCAGGGCAGAATTTGATGAAGAGTGTTGAAGCATTCTTCTCTGCGGTCCAGACTGCTTACAATGTGACTCTTCTTAAGAATGACTCAGACACAGGATGGATTAGGTGGTTTAACTACCTTGATGATGGATAGGTCAGAATAAAGTGGCAGACACTGTACTTTCTTACTGTGACAAGCAAGTGTTCTGGAAGCCAGGCTCAGCTTTCTTGCCACCTCTTCCTGATTCCCGCTTTCCGATGCAGGAGGACTGTGCTGAGCTCCTTTTCTACTTCCCTGTCTCAAATCCTTTTTCCTTCTCATGCTTGAGTGCTATGCGATCTTGGGCAAGTTATTCATCCTTTCTGAACCTGTTTCCATAAAGATACAGTTTCTATCTCTCAGGTTTGTTATGTAAATTAAATGAAGAAATGTAAGCGAAGCCCACCACTACTACACTTTTAATTAGTCTTCATTCTTTTGTGTGTGTGTTTTTTTTAAAGTGATGTCAACTCCGAAGTATCTTCAGTACCATCTTGCTCAGACTCATATTTAGAGGATTTATGCTTCTAAAGCCTTTGTTTTACAGGCAAATATCCACTCTGCTGTGAATGGAAGGGCTCTTTGAACTTAAGAAATGGTTCCATCCACAAAAGGAGGAAAGAAATGTGACAGGAAAATGCAGGTGTGTGATTATCAGAGGCTGAAACAGAACTCAGAAGACATGCTCCTGCCACTTTCGACAGGAGGAGACACGCGCGGTGATTAATTTTCTTGCTTTTAAAATTCGGAAGCCGGGAAGATCAACAAGTTAGGATTGCAATTAACAACTCCCGCTAGTTAACGCATTGCCGCAGGTGCTGTGGGTCCAGATAAAAAGGATTTGATCCTGTAAGCTCCCTCCTTTCTGCTACCGAAATGAATGCTTTGTGGGTTTTCCCCATGAAAGAGAATGATACTGGCATGGAGTGGGTTTGCAATAACAATTACTTTTAACTAACGGTGATAGAAGAAGTGACAAGGAGGCTCTGTTGAACAGAGGCAGCCCCGGCCACACGAAAAAAGAGCAAAGGAAAAAAGCCCCAGCGGCACAATGTAACTTCACCATGGGTTGAAATAAGACAATCAGAAACAAAGTTAGCCTCCCACCCAGAGTGAGTGGTTCCACTAGCAAATTTTTATTGGAGAGAAATAAAAAGTGGAGGAATTGTGGCAGAACCCTATTATAACCCTGGTCAGGTGACAAGGATAATACTCAGGGTGTGGGTTTTTGTGTAACCCTGAAAGATGCTTCATGTGGCACTTCAATCCACAATGTACCAGTGAAACGGACCACGTGCTGTGGGAGCTTCTTCCCAGAACAGGGCTGAACCTTTCCCCCAGGGCATCCGGCTTTGTTCTGAGGCTTGTTAAAAGTTAGAGCCCAGGGCCTCCAGGGAAGCAGGAAATATTTAGGGCAGTAAGGTAGCAACTAATAGGTTTTCCCAAATGTTGGAACAGAAGCTGTGATTTACAGGGAGAAAGAGGAGGCCTGGTGGCAGCACTGAAGAGTTGACCCTGTCATAAAATGATGACCCTGGGAGAAATGGAGTGACACAGGTCAACGGGCAGAAAGTTTCGGTTGTAAGGAGAAAACGGTCTGAGGATCTACTGGACGGCACGGTGACTACAGATAATACAGTAGAGTAGGCTTGAATGTTGCTGAGACTTGAGCTTAAACATTCTTGTCACACAGAAGGAAGTTACCTATGTGAGAGGATGGATGTGCTGATTATCTTGATCTTAGTAATCATCCCACAGCCTCTATGTATACCAGATCATCAGGCTGTACACTTTAAATACAGACAATCATATCTGTCCATTTTTCCTCAATAAAGCTAAAAAAATACTGTAGACAGGGCTCTCCACATCACTGACTCATGAAAATCAAACTCAGCAATGAAAAAACAGTGAGGATGCTGATTTAAGATTTGTTTCAGTGAAGGCTCTAGGGAAGCCTGGCATGCTGCGGTCCATACAGGGCGCCGCAAAGAGTCGGGCATGGCTGAGCAACTGAAAAACAGCAAAGGCTCTAGTTGAGATGAAATCTTCCTCTGCCTTAGAAAGAAAAAAAAAAATCATGAGGCTCACGGATACAGCAGAGAACCTACTGAGCCTATGGAACGGCGGCGATGGCTCTTTTCAGCCACTGGACAGCACCTACAACTAAACTTCATCTTGCAGGCCCTGTAAAATCCCTGAAAGCTGAAGTCTGCCCGAAGAACAGATGTGTGCGCTTTAAATGGAACATTCTCCTCTGAAATTCTGTATATGAACTTCTGTGGGAGATCACAGTGATGCTTCCTTGCAATGTGTCTTTGACTTCTCTGATGCTTACCAGTGAGAAAGTCAAAAGGAAAGAAACCACAAACTCATTTTTAACTTAGTTCTCTCTTAATAAGAACTGACCGTAAGTAATACCCGCCACTGAGGACTGACGCAGCACCATTGTGGGGGAACTGGAAAGACCACTTATATTTTGTTTCGGTTTTAAGTGAAAAAAGCAGTAAGGGATAATGCCGGCAGGGTGGAATATGGAGGACTTGAGCAGTTAAGATTCTGCCCTGAAGACAGGGATCGATGACGTGTTCTGTAAATATCTATGAGGATCCAAGAACGAACAGAGAAGGGGATGAGGCTTGCCCACAGAGCTGTTGGTAAAATAAGACTACAGAAATGAGACTATTCATTTAAAAGCTATTTATTGAGGTCATGGACTATCAGGGCTCAGGCTAAATGCTGGACCGACAAGGTCGAAGAAGACCTGGATCCTGTAGTCAAGGGGCAAGTGTGATGAAGGAAGTATGCAGAAGGTGCTACGGGTGCAAATACATGCATGGTGTGTACAAGCATGTACGCATGTACCACTATAAGCACTGTGGAGCTGCTGGAGTGGAATTAACACTGAAGAGCAAACTGGACCATTGCGAAGCCCAGCCCTGGGGGCATGCCTGCAGGCAGCCTTGACCCTACAGTGGCCTTCCACTGGGTCACTCTCTCAAGATGCACAGAACAGAAGTTGGTGGTGGGCTGCTTTCCCCACTCTGTGCCTAGTTTAGCAGGTAGGTGCCTCGGAAGGCCTGAACATCTGAAATCAATTTACTATTGAGTGAAATAAGTCTACTGTTATTTTCTGAATCTCTACTACTTTGTGACCCTGTAAGTTTTTAAGGTGAAAAAAATCCTAAAGCTTTTGAAAGTTGTATTTAAAAATGTTTATTCAAGTGTATGAATAAACACTTCTAAATACAGTTGAATACATATTTCTAAATACAACTTAAAAAGCTTAATGGATATACATGAGTTTGAGCAGGCTCCGGAAGTTGGTGATGGACAGGGAAGCCTGGCATGCTGCAGTCCATGGGGTCGCCAAGAGTCAGACATGACTGAGCGATTGAACTGAACTGATTCAAGTGTATGAGTAGACCAAATTTCATCAAATTCCAAAAAATGTCTACCCAAAGTGCTGCTATTTTAACACAAGGCAGGGATGCTACAGTTTCATTTGACCCAGTATTATCTGATCAGAGTTCTCCCTTAGTTTGCATAAGTCATGAACTAGAGTGTGTGCCTAAACTTCTTGGTTAACAGTTTTATGACATACATACATGGGTTATCAGTGTTTGATGAAAGAAAGCACTGAACTCAAAACATTACTGCCTTTAACAAAAACTCTGCTAAAATGACAAAGTTCAAGGCACTACAGCGTCAGCTAAAAATTGTCACTTGCTATCTGCTTCTACAAGGACGACGTCACTAGCCACTGCAGTCGCTGACCTTGAACCATTCCCAAAAGAGTCTGTGCTCTGGGAAGAACTGGCAGAGCAAGGCCTTCAGATAGCTAGAAAATTTCAGACAATTTTATGAGCTCAACGTCTGACATCTCCTCGAATCTAGAAAAGCAATAAAAATCATTAGCAGAGACATCTGCTGCTCGTGACCAGTTACAACCTTCTTGAGACTCTTTGCGCCCCCATGGACAGTGGTGCACCGGGCTCCTCTGTCCATGTGATTCTCCAGGCTAGAGTACTGGAGAAGGTTGCCATTCCCTTCTCCAGGGGATCTTCCCAACCCAGGGATGGAATCTGGGTCTCCTGCATTACAGGCAGATTCTTTACCGACTGAGCCACCAGGGAAGCCCCCTTGGGATTAGCAGTAGTCTTCTGCTGCACGTTTCACCAAAATCAAACGTACGCTGACCTCCCGTACCCACCTCTTCAGAATAGGGCCTCAGAGCTATCTCAGAAGCTATCTCTTGGGCAGTAAGTCCTCATTCTGCCCCCAAATAAAACTTAATTCACAACTCTCACGTTGCACTTTTTTTTTTTCTTCAGTCTACGGTGCGTAAAATAAAGATGAATAAAACCTACTGGAACAGAAGCTTCGTGGTGGGAGGGATTTTTGTTCCTTTTTTCCACCGGGATTCAGAACCTAGTGTGTGCTCAGTCTCTCAGTTCTGTCTGACTCTCTGCGACCCCATGGACTGTAGCCCACCAGGCTCCTCTGTCCATGGGATTCTCCCAGCAAGAAGACTGGAGGGCGCTGTCATCTCCTTCTCCACGGGATCTTCCCGATCCAGGGATCGAACCTGCATCTCCTGCATTGGCAGGCAGATTCTTTATCACTGTACCACTTGGGAAGCCCAGAACCACAGTGAATGCCCCATAAATATAGATATTTGCTGAATATATTAAAAACAGAATCCCTGCTCTCAGACAGCTTACCGTCCGCCCATCATTAAATGTCTCCTACTGCTGAGGTTTTAAGAACCTGTGAAACTATCGCTGACAGTGACCGGCACTCTGCTAGAGATTTGTGTAACTGAGGAATGAGAGGTTTTTTCAGGTGGCACAAGTGAAGAAAATCAACAAGATCTGACCCAGGGCCCACATCCCTTGAAGAGCCTTTCCTGGTCCTCACAGACTCAAGACAAAAATCTCCGGTCCAACATCTTTTCATTTTGTCACAGATGGCAACATAACTCCTTTCAAGTGCCAGGATATAAAATTCTTGAGATTTTTATTTGGCTCAGATGAAAAAGTGCATCCTGCTGTCAGCCAGAATTCCTTTGCACCTCCCTCCCCCAGGATACGCCTATGTCTTCAGGCCTTGGTGTGAAATTCGCTTCTCCGTGAGGGAATTTATTTTTCCTCTCCCCTAAGTGCTGACTGCAGATTCCCTGGACGATGAGATGTCCTGTTCATCGCAGTGCACTTGCAGATACACAGTGGTGTCTCAGCTATGACAGCAAGCATTTATTTTGGTTTCTAGGGACTATAAACTTGTGAAACAGAAGCACTTATGGATTCTTGGATGCACTCCTTTAAGAAGCGAACCCAATCCACTTGAATAATGTCCATGCCATATTTCCACTCAGTCATCAGAAACCTTCCACTTAGCCCCTAGGTTTTATTTAATACATTGGCACAAGGAGTCCCACAGTATTTTTAAATTTTTGATGGGAGGAAAATATGAGACACACAGTTGGATTCTCAACAAATGCATGGACTAGAAAGATAAGTTGTTTCCTGAACCCTCAAGACACTTTGGTCTTATTTTCCTGCTAAATCGCATATCCTGGCCTTCAGAGAAGTCTAGAAGAGATCCGATTTCCTTCTGTTCTATTGTGCCGGCGTGAACGCCTTTGCAATTGAAAAGGAGGCCTCCGAGGGTGGTAGGAACAGAGTCAGCAGAAGTTACACAAAGTGAGGTGTGTAGCTTTGTGACTGGTTAGAGCGCCCGTGCTAATGAGGCCAAGGTCGTGGGTTCAGCCCCTGAAAAGGCAGTTACTTCAGTCAATTCCCTGCTGGAGGACTGCACCCCTAAACTCCCACAGATTCACTAGAAATCCAGAGATGCGAGGGTTGGGATGAGAATGGGAGACTGATGGTGGTGTACAGAGGCTGATCGCATTAATACAGATCCCTTGAGAGAGGACAGAGACCTCTAGTCCCAGAAGGGACTAACCTCCAGGCTGACCAGCGCTCTGGTGTGCTTAGTGGCTCCGTGTCTGACTCTTTGCGCTCCTACGGACTATAGCCCGCCAGGCTCCGCTGTCCACGGGGGTTCTCCAGGCAGGGGGGAGGTTGCCATGGTTGCCATGGTTGCCATGCCTTCCCAACCCAGGGATCAAACCCAGGTCTCTCACACTGCAGGCGGATTCTTTACTGTCTGAGCCACTAGGGAAGCCAAAGAATACTAGAGTGGGAAACCTCTCCCTTCTCCAGGGGATCTTCCCAACCCAGGAATTGAACCAGGGTCTTCTGCATTGCAGGCAGATTCTTTACCAGCTGAGCTACCAGGAAAGCCTCTCCAAAAGAGGGCTCAAAGCCTGCATCTGGTCAAATACAACCAGGGTGCCCTGTTCCAGGTCTGCCTAGTTCCCTGGTGGTGATCAGGACTATATACTCATGGACTTAAAGGCAAGCAGGCAAAGCAGAGCCAGGCTGCCTTTGAGAGGAACAGGACATGGGAATGCAGAATCAGTAAGAGAGGAGAAATTTCAATCCAATTGTCCTGGCACAGGTCAGATGAAAGCATTCCTCAAATTGAGAAATGTGATTACTTCCCTCCAAGTCTGAAGTACAAAAAACAAGATGTGCATATGGTGGGAATGACCTTAGTTATTGATGACTCCAGTTACAAAGGGATATTTGTAATCACTGACTGCCTCCTCGGGATCAGAAATACAGCGGCTTAAAATTACACTGATTTCATGTCTTCTTTATATTGACAAGAAAAAGAAAGGGGATATGAACCGCGGGCAAAAGAGTTAAGTCTCAAACACCAAAATCAAGTAGCAACTTTCTTTGCAGTTTTCTGTTTCAAGTTCTGCAAGACAACTTCACTGTCCCAGGTTTTTAGCAACTCTGAGTTCTGTTGAAAATCAGCGCTGCCAAACTACAGCCCTGAACCCTGAATCTTCCCAAAGAAATTTAAGACATTTCTGAGCATCTTTTAAAGAATCTTCGGACAGACAGCGTGCCCTTAGGACAGACAGTGCTTGTCCTACAGGAATACCATCCAGGGGCCTTTCAGCACAGCTGCAAGTTGAGTTCTCTTCCCAAAGCATGTCTGTTTAACTTTGCACAGAGCAAAGTTCTGAAGAATGGGTCTGTTTAAGAACCAAAAAAATAGGCAGGAGTGGTTAACATCCTCATGCTGCCCTATCAGAGCACACAGAAACTCTTTACATGTACGAAGATGACAAACTCCTTTTAAATTTGAACATATTTAAGAATATCCCAGACTTCCCTGGTGGTCCAGTAGTAAAGAGTCCATCTGCCAATGCAAGAGTCCAGCCCATCGAACCTGGGTTCTATCCCTGGTCTGGGAAGTTTCCACATGCCGTGGGGCAGCTAAGCCCAGGTGCCACAGTGACTGATGGTGAGGACTGCAACTGCTGAAGCCCACCACGTGCCTAAAGACTGCGCTCTGCAATGAGGAAGGCACCGCAATGAGAAGCCTGTGCACCTCGACAAAGAGCAGCCCCCACTCACCCACTAGAGAGAGCCCGCACACAGCAACGAAGAGCCAGCACAAAGTAAATAAATGAAAGTGAAATTAAAAAAATAGAAATATTCCAAACTCACCAAAGGACCAAAGCCTCATATTTCTTTTCACATTTTATCAGGTGATAGTGGACGATACAGAAGAATATATGCAGTTGGTACACAAACTCCAAACCATTGGAATAAAAAAAAAGCTCCCTGAAACCAGCAGTGTAAGATATAAATCCAAGAGAGATGAGTCAATTGATTTCGCTGAACTTTTAGAAACGATGCATTAATCTGTTGTATTATCCACAGGGGCAGGGGGAAGCAAAAGGAAAGAAGTGATAAAACTTGTGTTCACTTGAGAAAGCAGAAGTGACTTAGGTCCTTGTGTCCAGGTGTGAACCACACGGTAGTTTCAGGTCAAAAGGGACAGAGATACATGTGGCTGATTCATGTAGATGTATGGCAGAAATCAGCACAATATTGCAAAGCAATTATCGTCAAATAAAAAATTTTAAATTAAAAAAAAAAAAGGACAGTGAAGGAAAACCACACTCAGAACAGAAAGACATAGTTCCCTCCATGAAGAGGCTGGCCCTTAGGGGGCACTCAATATCTGCCCCTCAAAAATGTGAAATTCAAGGAAACAACTTTTCCAACATTCAATTACTTCTTACGTAACACGGGACAAGGTCTTCTTTACACAAGCCATCCTGGGAGGATCGAAACACAAATGTACCTGGAAACGCTTTCTGAGTTGCAAAGAGCAACATGATTTAAAGGGATATCATTTTATACGGGATCTTCAAATTTTTACAATCGAGAGGATACTGTGCAATTGCTTTTTGGAGGGAAAGGGGTTAGATGGTGGTTTTAACTCACCAGGGTTTGAATTTCACTTAGGATATCTATCCTGCTGCCAGTCTGTCTCTTTCATCTCAAATCGTTGCTAATCGTGCAGCTTGGTCACTGGGCCCTGATGCTCTAGCACAGAAATGATGCTCCCTGCGCGTGAAAAATGTGCCTGTCTGGCACTGGGCACACCTGAAGTCTTGCAGGACTGCCCCTTGCCACAGCTGAATCACGCTGAAGGCAGAGAGCAGAGCAGAGCCGTGGTATCCTTGCTAGGTGGAACATTCTGTTTTCCCCCGTTTCTTATTTCAAACCTTTGTTTAATTCCAGGGCAAAAGAGTATTAAAGTCGTTCATCATTGGAGCTACACAAGGCTCCTTAAGAAAAAAAATAAATGAAGCTTTACCTGTGTAGACTCATCATATCATTTTCGTCAGGTTTTGGAAAATACTGAAAACTGATCCCAGACGCCCATTATTTATGCTATCGAATGGGAGGTTGAGAACCGCTGCTTTCAGCTCTGGGTCAACTTGCCATCTGAACGATGATTCCACTGGCCAGCAAGGTACAATATTTTCTTCCCAGTATTTCCCAGCTCAACCCGACCACCATAAATATGCCCCTGAAATGAGAATATGTTCTCATCCTATTTAACATTTAGCCAACAGAGCTCATCAGACACGTCCATAAAAGCAAGACACCGAGCCAACTGTGACACCTCCCGAGTGGTCTGGGTTGTACTAGGCACTTGACTTCCCTGACTCAGGACCAGCTCAGTAGGTGGGTGTTAATGTGCACTGCTTACAGATAAAGGAAGCTGGGAGTCAGTGCGTGCATGCTAAGCTGCTTCACTCATGTCTCACTCTGTGCGACCCTATGGGTTGTAGACTGCCAGGCTTCTCTGTCCATGGGATTTCCAGGCAAGGATACTAGAATGGGTTGCCACACCCTCCTCCAGGGCATCTTTCCCACCCAGGGATCAAACCCACATCTCTTATGTCTCCTGCACTGACAGGTGAGTTCTTTACCACTAGTGCCACCTAGCCAGCCCAGAGGGGCTAAATAATTTGGCTCAAGACAATCCATCAGGAAGGAATGAAACCAGAATTCCAACCCTGTCAATCTGGCCCCAAAGTCCCTCCTTTGCAGTCTCTATATAAAAGAAAAACTTGAAATACTGAAATGTTAAAAATGGCAAACCAATATCTCATCATCCACTGTATAAATGGCTGAATTTTATATTCTTTAGTATAACTTTTTAGAGGAAATCTGTTGTCTGTGTGTGTGTACATATGCCTTTTGCGGAGGGGAACACCATGCAGATGAGGGGTCTTAGTTCCTGGACCAGGGATGGAAACCTATGATCCCTACAACGAAAGTGTGGATTCTTAACCACTGGACCACAAGGAAAGTCCCTGTTGGATCTTAATCTTCCTACTCATTTCTTTAAAACACATGTAAAAAGATGCAGGGAATAGATTATTGGAGCATGTGCCTACAGAGAGTGAAAGTCACTCAGTCATGTCCAACTCTTTAGGACCCCATGGACTGTAGCCTGCCAGGCTCCTCTGTCCATGGAATTCTCCAGGCAAGAATACTGGAGTGGGTTGCCATTCCCTTCTTCAGAGATTTTCCTGACTCAGGAATGAAACCCGGGTTTTCTGTACTGGCAGGCAGATTCCTTATCACTGAGCTACCAGGAAAGCCTTCTCAGATGAAACATGGGTTACAGATTTTTCTCCTTCTGAGACAAATACTAGCAAGTGTTAAAATACATTAAATATCAAGTGGAAAAGTGTGCCACAAAATACTGACCAGGCCAACGTATGTGCTTGCGTGCGTGTGTGCACACACACACACAAAATCTGAGAGGTCTGATGAGGACAGCTCCCAACGTGAAGACATTTATATTTTTAGGAGCTGCCTCTTAGCAGCTCAGGCAAGATACACATCTTCCCAAGTGTCACCCTGAGAAAATGTGATTCAGATGCAAACCTTTGCCTGTGTTACCCTGACAGTAAGAATTCCACTTTGCTGTGGCTTAAGAGACTTCCTATTATCTTTCCATTTGCAGAACATATTTATTCTGAAAAACATCACTTCTTTTCCTTTAAAATAAGTCAAACCCTGATATAATTAATATGATAGGGAAGATCTCTGCAGGCTCATTTGTCTTAAGCAATATTATTTACCTTCAACTTCTGGCACAAGAAACAACATGGGCAGTTTTCTTTTTATGGCAGGGGAGGGGAAGTCATGGAAGGGTATTTGAGAATTTTGTTCCTATCCCTGGGGGAACCATGGGGACATATGCGTGTACCTCCAGTATAGCTGAACAGAATAATCTGTCTATACAAACAGCTGACAGAGGAAAGAGTGCTAAATCTTTGAGATTGACCTAGCCACTAATTCTAAGTGAACTGGATTTAAGAGAAACCACAGAGTGATTACAAAGATATTTCTGATTTCACAGGGGTCATGATGTCATGATGCCATCATAGCCTGTGTGTTTTTTTAGCTGATTTCAAGTGAGTCCTCAGGGAGAGAGAGGAAAGGAACTGTGGGTGTTGACAGAAGTTCACCTAAGCCGAGAGAAGCAGGGGGAGGTGCAGCGGGCCCTCGCTGGTGCAGGGGCAGCGCCAGAGACGGGCCGAAGGCAACAGTGACACTAATGAATGTCATTCAGAAAAGGGGAAACAAAGGCAAACGCAGTCCCATGGGGCGGGGTGACAGGCCAAGCCGCCCCTGGGGCACCCTCCGGTCCAGAGGTGAGGGCGTGTGTAGCAGGTACAGTTTGGAGGCGAAAGAGAACCATCTCTCCGCTCTGCTGCTCCACTTCGAACCCAGCTGGATTTGATCTATAATTCACCCGAGGAGGAGTCTGGTAACAGATATCTGAGCGCCCACTAGGTGCCTGGTCCCGCAGTCTTCCCTGCCAAGATGGATCCCAGGAATCACCAGGATCCCTGACGGAGGAGGGAGGCCCCTTCCGTGCGGGGTGACCTTGCTTTGCTCCCGCCACTCCAGACACCCACGCTGCTTCAGACTCTGAGCCACAGCAAGGCTCAGAAGATCAAGGGACCAGACACAGCAGCCTTTTTAACTTTGGGAAAACCCAATGCTCACTTCACTCAAACGTCGCAAAGTGGTGCCATGACCCTTTAGCTCTTGGCTCACCAATTCAAAGAGACACATCACATACAGCCCTTAAGCTGCCCACGGCATGATTCTGTGTCTAGTTCCTTTCCAGGTCCCCCCAAAGCGGAAGACAGCTCTGGCAGGGAGTCTGGGCAAGATGACTATAGTATTTAGCTTTTGTCCCTTCTTTTGCTCTGTCTTACCGTGGAATAAGATGAACATATCTCAGGCACTGAGTTCTTCGGTGTGTGTTGGACTGGAGACCTGTATTCAAAAGGTACCTGCAAACCTCCGGTGGGCTTAATCTAGCCCAGAAATCTCCACTTCGAAGATGAAGAAACTGAGGTTCAAAGAAAGGAAAACAGGGTCCGGGAAGGTCCCATGGCATAAACTCCAATGCTATGGTTCCTGCCTCAGCCCTTTTTCTGAAGACTTGGCTAGGTAGGCAATGGGCAGAACTGAGAACATCAGATTCATTTTCTTAACTAAAAGCGTGAATACACATACTTCTCTGGGCAGTACTTCTCTCCCCCTTAAAACAAAGTGTTGCATTCTTGCTTTCCAAGGGTGCCTTTGGGTCTGAAACTGTCAGAAGGCTTTAAGATATAATTATGCGTTGGTGTATGTGAACATATACACATATACACACATACATGATCTGCTCCATTTAAATACCAATTCCAACCAGACGTTTTGCCTAATCCCCCAAGCAACCAGGTTTTCCCAACCCCAAACCAGGGCTAGATCCCGTCCCCCGTTGCAGTCCCTCAGAACCCCGGATCGGTGCCCCCTCGGCTTCTCCCCAAACACCAAGCGCAGAGTGTGACAAGAAAGACAAGGGGCCAGGTACTTCACATGAATTACGAAGTGCCATTAAGTTCCTCGGCTGTAACAGCCTGCGGCAGCGCGGGGCTGGGAGGAAGGAGGGGGGCACAGATCACATCGCAGGAAGCACAAGTGAAAGGTGACGTGTGGCTGTGGCCGCTGCGCGAAACCTGGGGCCCCGCCGGCAAAGCGCCCAGTGGCCAGGGCTAGGGAGCAAGTCTGGCTCCGAGCCCACGTGTTGCAGGCACGACCCTGCCCTGGCGGGTTCGCACAGGCCGCCGGGGCCAGCAGGGAAACGTGCCGTGGTGCAGGGCGTGCGGCGGGAACTTGGCGGGTCTTGCTGAGTGCACGTGGCCCGGCCGGTCCCGGGTTCCAGGTCCCCTCCCGCTCCCCACCCCCGCCCTGGAGCCGCGGGCGCTAGGACCCCGCGAGGCGCGCGCACTCCGGCCCGCCCGCGCGCGCGGCGCCCCCCGAGCCCCTGCGCGCCCGCCGGCGCCGCCCTACCTGGCGAAGCAGAACTCGCAGTGGTTGCCGCGCTCGCTGACCGTTAGTACGTAGGCGTAGGCCGGGCAGGAGAAGAGCAGGTCCCCCACCTGGAAGGGCTGCAGGGCCCGCAGACCCCGGCCCTTGCCCGGGCTGCAGAAGCGCTCCAGCCCGCCGTCGCCCTCGGCCCTCATCCCGGTGGCCGGGCTGGCGCGGTAGGGGGGGCCCCCGCGGCTGCGGCTCCCCGCGCGCTGTTATTGGAGCAGCGTCACCCGGAGCCGCGGGGGCGGGAAGCCGCCCGGCGGACGCGGCGGCCACCGCTTCCCCGGAAGGGACGGCGGCCCCGCCCGGCGCTCGCGCGCCCCCGGGGGGCGGGGGACCCGGCCCGGCGGCCCCGCCCTGCGCGCGGGACCCTCGCCCGCGGCCCCCTCGCCCGCGGCCCCCCACTCGGCCCCTGCGGCCACCGCCCGGAGCTGCGTCCCCGGGGCGGCTCCGGGCAGGAGGGCGGAGGCGCGTGCGTCCTGGCGGAGGGCGCGGGCCGCGGCCGCGTCCCAGTGGGCGGGATGGGGTCGCGGTGGGGCAGGTACCCAGCGCCTCCCCTGGACCAGCCAGTAGGATGGCCCGCGCGGGGTTAATAGAAGTTGGCGGGGTGGAGGGGCAAGATGCTCCTCAACCTTCAGTTCGGTTCCTCTGTCCTTGTCGAAAGCCTTAGAAGGAGTCCTCGGGGAACACCGAAGGGAAACCGCAGTAGGAAGCTGATGTGCAGAGGGTTAAAAGGTGCTTCCCCAAGGTGAAAGGATTTTAGAGCCCAGTGTGACTCCTGGGAATCTCAAGTATTGATTGTGAACCTACTTTTTTCCCTCTGCCCCTCGGGTGGAAGTTAATTACGTGGACGGAGAAAGGAAGTGCACTGGTCAGGCTTCCTCACTCAGACTCTCTGTGTACAGGCAACGATGCGGAGGAGGCAGGAGATGACCTTGCAGCCAAGGAACTTAAGACTTGCCCGGCGACAGTGCCGTGCTGTGGCCAGAGCACACGGCTAGGGATCGAATCGGCTTGACCATGCACTCTCATCTTAGAAAAGTCAATTAGGTTATGAGTCACAGAGAGGATTTTCCGTGTGAGAAAGAAGGGTTTAATCTGTTCTGCATAGGAGTGTGGAAAAGGCTGCAGTTGTGCGCGCTGTAAGGACTCCGTGTATGAAGAGAGGGTTTAGCAAAAGCGCTAATACTGAAAGTGTGATCTCCAACTAGGTTGCCTGTGTAAGTTCAGGAGTAGTTCAGTGAAGGGTAAGATCAGTGTGATTTGAGTATGTCATCAGAATTTTTTGACCCTTCAATAAAACTCCTAAAATGAATAAGCCTCTGGCCTTCCTGAAGAGAAGAATACATCATGGATACTCTTCCATTTAGACAGTTTAAGAAGCATTCACTGAGCTCCCACTGTGGCCAGTCAGTGGGACAGAAAGAGGGGCAAAATGTGGGCCTGGGCCTTTGCATTCCATACATTCACTATCCTTACTGGGTGTTACCAGGTCAAATACTGGGCTAAGTGGCTTAAACACATTACCCCCATTAAATATGTAATTCTAAAATTACATATTACCCCCATTTCCAAAACTAGGAAAGTTATACATTACCCCCATTTCCAAAACTAGGAAACTAAAACTCAGAATACTTTCCAAGGCTACACAGCTAGGTTGCAGAATTTGGTTTCAGCCTCCAGTCAGTCTGAATATGAGGCCCACGCTCTTAAGTGAAATGACCCTCTGCAAAGACAGCTCTCTGAGATAAGTGGTGTTATGGGGGCTTGTACAAAGCATTCTGCAGGCAAACAGGCAGGAGAGGACAAACAGCGTGGAGAATGCAGGTTTGGTCAAGGCAGGTGCCACGTTCATGTAACCTTTGAGCTGGGCCCGGATGATGGATGAGACTTAAGCACAAAAGAAGAGGACAGTTGGCTGGGGTGGAAGAACTGCATGTGAAGACAGAAGGACTTGAAAGAAAGAATGGTGTGTAGTTGCCACCTGCTGTGTTGAGTGGAGCCTGAGATCTCAGGGAGAAGACAGGAGGTGAGGCAGGAGCATCGGGAGGACATCTTCTCAGGAGACGAGTTTCCTCCCAGAGGAGGTGTGGGGGTCACTGAAAATGGTTAAGCAGAGGGGTGCGCTGACCAGTCCAGTGATGTCAACAGTTCAGCCGCAGCTTTGCCGATAGACTGGAAGGGAGGCAACTGGACACGGGACACCTGTTAAGAGACCACTGGACACGGCAGGCACTTGACGGTCAATCTTGTAGGCTCGAAATGGGAACCAGAGACTTCCCTGGTGGCCCAGTGGCCAAGACTCCAAGCTCCCAAAGCGGGGGCCCGGGTTGGATCCCTGTTTGGGGAATTAAATCTCGTATGTTGAAACTGAAGGTCCCACATGCTGCAATTAAGACCTAGCACAGCTCAATAAGTAAATAGTGTTTTTTTTTAACCCACCCGCCCCCCAAAAAAAACCCCCAGGAACCATAAATATTCTAGAATTTGGGGGAATGGAAGAGGCATTTCCTTACTAATGAGGAAAATGAAGCAGAGCTAGCAAGAGATTCCATGACATATTCATTCATCATTTAAATATTTATGATATGCTTACTGTGTTCCAGCAACAGTGATAAAGGCTGGTGATATAATGGTAATGACAACAACAAAAAACTGACTTATCCCTGTCCTCACAGAGCTTTGTACAGTCTGTCTGGCAGAGGAAGTGGACATTAATCAGATAATCACATAAACAGATATAAACTGTCAACAGTCTCAAGTGCTGGAGCAGTGCGTAGAGGACGTGACCTAGTCTAGGAATGCTTTTCGGAGCGCTGAAGAATTGATGCTTTTGAGCTGTGGTGTTGGAGAAGACTCGAGAGTCCCTTGCCTGCAAGGAGATCCAACCAGTCCATTCTGAAGGAGATCAGCCCTGGGATTTCTTTGGAAGGAATGATGCTAAAGCTGAAACTCCAGTACTTTGGCCACCTCATGTGAAGAGTTGATTTGAGCTGTGGTGTTGGAGAAGACTCGAGAGTCCCTTGCCTGCAAGGAGATCCAACCAGTCCATTCTGAAGGAGATCAGCCCTGGGATTTCTTTGGAAGGAATGATGCTAAAGCTGAAACTCCAGTACTTTGGCCACCTCATGTGAAGAGTTGACTCATTGGAAAAGACTCTGATGCTGGGAAGGATTGGGGGCAGGAGGAGAAGGGGACGACAGAGGATGAGATGGCTGGATGGCATCACTGACTCAAAGGACGTGAGTCTGAGTGAACTCCGCGAGTTAGTGATGGACAGGGAGGCCTGGTGTGCTGCGATTCATGAGGTCGCAGAGTCGGACACGACTGAGCTACTAAACTGACTGAGGAATGCTTTTCAGAGACAGTAATGACTGAACTAATATCTGAAGGATGAACAGAACTTAAGAGAAGAGGAGGGACAAGCATTCTAAACAGAGGGAACAGCATGTGTAACCAAGCAGGACCCCGTGGAGCCTTCTGGGAACAGATCCCAGCCCCTCCCATGTCCCCCACCTGCCTCCTGTCTGTAGGAAAACTTTAGCCTCCCAGGCCTTGCCCAGGTTCCCAGGAGTAAGTTTAATCTGAGAAGTGAGAGAATGTACAAAAAAGGGAAAACAGTCAAGCAAGACAAAACAAGAGTTTATCCATTAAATAAAGCCAAAATCATTTAGTTCCTCCTCAAGGGTTATATGGCACCCCACTCCAGTACTCTTGCCTGGAAAATCCTATGGACGGAGGAGCCTGGAAGGCTGCAATCCATGGGGTCGCTGAGGGTTGGACATGACTGAGCGACTTCACTTTCACTTTTTACTTTCATGCATTGGAGAAGGCAATGGCAACCCACTCCAGCGCTCTTGCCTGGAGAATCCCAGGGATGGCAGAGCCTGGTGTGCTGCTGCCTATGGGTTCTCACAGAGTCGGACACAACTGAAGCGACTTAGCAGCAGCAGCAGCAAGGGTTATAGGTAGTATTCTGAGGCATCCTCTGGGCTGCTTTACAGATACTGAAATCCCTGTCAGGTGGAAGAAGTTAACTGCATGGTGACCATCAGCATATCACAGACCTCAGACAGGTTGGAACCAGAAGGTTGATGATGTTGGCTGCAGATTACCTCCCTACCAAGTGATCAGAAGAATGTCTGCAAGTTGGTCATACACCCCACAACCCCATCACCATTTTAAAAAAGCTTTCCCTGAAAGCCACTGGGGAGTTCAAACCTTCTGGGCACTAGTTCTGTGGACTTGTTGCTTGGTATCCTGCAATAAATGCTGCACTTTCCTCACCACAACCTTGTATCAGTAGATCAGCTTTACTGCACACGGTGAGCAGACCCAAGTTGGTAACAGATATGCAAAGTATCATTGGTTAGAAGAAGTGTGACCACAATGAAAGGGTGATAGAGCAAGGCTAGAGGAAGAGAGTTGTTCTAGATGATTTAGGAGGTCAGTAGGTCCTGTTGGACAACCCACAGGAGTCTCCTCTGATTAAAAAAGACTCTGACAGATGCCAGGTTCTGTTAGATGAGCTTTATGTCAGTTACTATACCTAAATCGAATCTGCCTGCCAGTGTAGGAGACACAGGAGATGCAGGTTCGATCCCTGGGTCAGGAAGATCCCCTGGAGGAGGAAATTGCAACCCAATCCAGAATTCTTGCCTGGAAAATTCCATGGAGAGGAGCCTGGCAGGCTACAATCTATATGGTCGCAAACAGTCGGACACGACTGAGCACACACTTACACCTAAATCAATTTTTATTACTGTTTTACTACGCATGGATGTTGTATGTTAATGAGCGAATTATCTTAAACCTCAGAAGCTTTCAGATATATGCCTACATAGCCAAATCTTGGATAAATTCGGTGACCCTACATAGTTTTTTAACTTTCTGATTTCTGGCAGCTCTAATCAGCACAAAGATGAAAAGACTGACATAGAAATGCACAATTACAATACCGTAAACAATGTGCCATATAAGGATTCCTTATGCAAAGTAATACACTTGTTAACTTTTTATTGCGAGTCATCTTTTCCTCTTTCGCTGAGAAGGATTTCCAACAGCTGAGCAAAACAATCACGTTAACTGCTGAATTGTCTTTCCAGTTGAGTGGTGGCGGGAACAGACTTACGGTGAGGATGGGTCTAATTTAAGAACACTGGAAAAGAAACAGCCTCATTTGAGAAAAATGCCTGTGCTGAACCCAAATGACTCAAGATGGAAAGATGGTCAGTTAAGCTTAGCCATTAATTTAGGAGCTTAACTTATGAAGAAAACTGTGTTTAAAATAAACTGCCAAGGAATGGCAGCTCACCAGTGCGGCAGACCGATGACAGCACTCTTAATGCAGCTCATGCTTGTCAGCCGCCGCCACGCATTCTCGCATTCCGGGAGAGTCTCCATCCACCTTTTTCACTGCCTGCCACCCCACAGCTTGGAAAGAATGGAGCTTGAACGGAGCTTTTTGGGGACCTTGCCTCACCATAGCTCAGGAGAAGTGATAAGAAGTGGTAAGTTCACTTCTCTAACCTAGAAGGTGATCTATTGAATAATTTATGAGTAAAATATCCTTCCGGCCAGAGATTAGCACATGAAAGCAACAGCTCTGGCCTGGGGATATAAAGCCTTAGCCAAGAAGGAATACCAATGAACAGGGACAGTAGGCCCCTTGCCCATACCACCGTAGGTCTGTATTCCATGTATTCCACTTATTGATGGCATGTTCTTACCCGGTGCTAAATCCTTGTCGTATCGTGGTGAAAAGACCAACACACATGCCAGCAGCTCTGTAGTAGCTGAATAATGGCACCCAAAGATATTAGGCCCTGATCCCCAGAGCCTGTACACGTTACCTTATATGGTTCAAAAGGGTCTTGCAGATGTGTTAAACTGAGGGTCTTGAGTTGTGTGATTATTCTGGATTGTCCAGATGGGCCCTCAACGCCGTCACAAGAGCTTTCCCACCTCTCCAGAGGGGATTTGACATAGACCGACCTAGAGATGGGAGGGATGTGGCCATAAACCCAGGAACGTGGGACCTCCAGCAGAAGCTGGGAGAGGCAAGGAGCAGATTTTCCCCTTGGATCCTCCAGAAGGACTGTGGTCTTGCTAAGACCTTGATTTCAGCCCCAGGACACCAATTCCAGACTTCTAGGCTTCAGAACCTTGAGAATACATTTCTGTTTGTTTCAAGCCACCCAGACTGCAATAATTTGTCCCAGCAGCCACAGAAAACTAAAACAAATTGTAATACAATAAAAGTGTTCACAGGGGGATTAACAAAGTGAAGGGCAAAGGCTTCACAGAGGACCTGACTTTTTAACTCCTCCTAGAAGACTGGGCTTGGAGAAGGCAATGGCACCCCACTCCAGTACTCTTGCCTGGAAAATCCCATGGACGGAGGAGCCTGGTGGGCTGCAGTCTGTGGGGTCGCTAAGAGTCGGACACGACTGAGCGACTTCCCTTTCACTTTTAACTTCTCATGCATTGGAGAAGGAAATGGCAACCCACTCCAGTATTCTTGCCTGTAGAATCCCAGGGACAGAGGAGCCTAATGGGCTGCTGTCTATGGGGTCGCACAGAATTGGACACGACTGAAGCGACTTAGCAGCAGCAGCAGCAGCAGCAGCAGAAGAAGAAGAAGAAGAAGAAGACTGGGCTTCCCTAGCAGCTCAGATGGTAAAGAATCCACCTGCAATGCAGGAGACCTGGGTTCAAGCCCTGGGTTGGGAAGAACCCCTGAAGAAGGGAATGGCAACCCACTCCAGTATTTTTGCCTGGGAAACCCTATGGACAGAGGAGCCTGGCGGGCTACAGTCCATGGGGTTGCAGAGTTGGACACGACTGATTGACTAACACTTTCACTTTCAGAAGGAAGACTAAAAATTGACCAAGGGAAAGAGGGGACCCCGCAAATGGGATTAAGAACCTGAAGGTATAAATTCACTGGGGTAGGAGAGACCTTGACAATCTGGGGAGGTATTTTTGTCTTCCTGCAGATGCTTGCATAGTTCTGACTATGTACTAAGTGCACTTTTAAAATAAAGTCTCACCTAATCCTCCTAACAACATTTTATAGATGAAGGATCACTATAAATAACTTGTTCAAGTGAACAGCGGGGTGAGGACTCAAAGCAGGCTGTGTGTAATGAGTCTGTGCCCTGGACCAGTGCACCTCGCTGCCTTCCTGCTTGGTCCAAGCTGCACCCTTGGAAGGAGACCTTAGGTAAAGCCGGACCAGCAGGAGTGGCCCAATGATGAAAGGTTCTGTAAAGGTTCTATAAAGTTTCTATAAAGGTTGTATAGAGCCATGTGCCTAGGAGTTAGATGCCCTGTATGGTACTATGGAGCCAGAGAAGTTTGGCAAGCATGATTCAATTGTTGCTTAAGGTCATTTTCACGGCTGAATCAAGGATACATTACAGGAGGGTGAGGACAGAGAGAGAAATAAGAAGTGTAATACAGCCGATAGCCCAGAGGAAGATGTCGCTGGCATGAACAAGGGCAGTAACGGAAAGAAGGGATATGAGTTTGGAGAACTTTTAATTAACAGGACCTGGTGCTAATAGTGCATGAAGGGAAAGTTGAAAGGGGATTTGAGCCATGGAAAAATCTGTCTGATGACAGCTGACATCAGTTCCATTCAGTCCCTCAAGTTTTATGTCCTGTGAGTATATCACAAACAAGATCTTGTTATTTATTTCTTCCTTTCCACTATTTCTTATTTAACCTCACTTCATTTCTATTCTTATGCCACTGCTTGCTGATGGCTTTATTGCTGGATTATTACAATAGCAGTAGGCAGCCAGAGGTCTTACACAGCTCTGCATTTCTTTCTGAACCCCTTCCATCACCATTCAGTCTGCGGCGCTGACTCAATGATGAAATGATATTGCAGAGTAGGACTGAGAAAACTCGGGCTCCAGGAGCCTAGGGTCTCAGGAGACTCAGGGCTCACTCCAGTCATAGCACATCCGTGGTGATGTAGGAGCAAGGCCCAGGAAGTAAGAGGGAGAACTGGAAAGAAAGCCAGAGGGAAAATGGAATGTTTGTGAATGTTTGTTTATTTCCTCCCAGGCTGCACCCTGAAGGAATGGAATAACCCTGTAAGAACCCCATGGGTTTGAGAGAATTCAAAGGAAAGATAACCAAGGACCAGGGGTTCCGACACCTGCTAAACACATCTTGCCTTAGCATCATGGTGCCACCCAAACCCAAGACCCACCCCCAAAACTGATAAGACATTTCTACCCCCCAGAGGAAATGAAGGCTTCACACTGTTCCAGTTTCTTTAAATGTTCTGTGCATTTATAGATGAGCTTCATCTATGGTCTCTGCCTCTTCTGTGTGCCTTGGTTACTGCTGTCAAACACATCATCTCAAAAAAATCGCTTTTTCTGTTGTAGAACGTTCAGTTGCTCCTTACTGGATATCACATCAAGGGCAAGCTCTTCTTCCTGGCTTTAAAAATTCTACCTCTGACTGTCAGACTCAGCTTGAGGTCTACGAGTTCTAAGCTGTCTCCAAACATTTCTGCCCATAATGACTTCCATTTCCTAAGGTAAGTCTTTATCTATCTGTACTTCCTGACATATAATCAGCAACTTTGTATATATATCAACAACTTTGTATATAACCTCCTGTAAGTCAAGACACTCTGTATCATATTTATTTGTAGTATTAATACTTGTTATGTGTTAAATTCTGACACATTTTCTGAGTGAATAGAATCATATGTATTACTTGGAGTGTTTACAAAGCAGACAGCCAGAGGCATCCATGTATTTCTCACTGGCAAGCAAAGTTGTGGACTCAATAGAAATCAACCTCTGTTTCCAAGCTGGAGAGCAGCAAAAGCTTTCCTAATGCGTAATTTACAGTCCAAACACTGGCACCTCAGTCACATTGCATCATTTTTACTGGAGGCAGGGTTTCTCCAGAATAAGAAGGAGCAGAAAGAGAGCCAGAGAAAAATAACCAACTATTTGAGAGTCAGATGGATCAAGTCTCAAACTACCCATCATGTTTTCTTGTATCTGGAGTGAAAAAGAAAGAAAAAGAGGTGGGAGGGTGGGGAGGTTAAGCTGTGTTTGTCCTCATGATGCAGACAATGCAGTGATTCTGACTAGATGCAAAAAACTGAGTGAGACGGCAGCCCCCCAAAAGGGGTAGATTGGGAGTCTGGGATTAGAAGATGCAAATTGTTATATATTGAATGGAGAAACAAGGACCTACTGTATAACACAGGGGACTATATTCAATCTCTTATGATAAACCATAATGGAAAAGAATATGAAAAAGAATATATATATATATATATATATATATAGCTGAATCCCTTTACTGTATAGCAGAAATTAACACACTGCTGGAAATCAACTGTATATATTCAATAGAATAAATTTTTTTAAAAGGCAGCAAAAGCCCAAGAAAAATCCCATTACTGACATAGTTGGTTCTGTTCTAGACTTGTCAGCTTTTCTCTTTATCTTTACAAATTCTTGCTACCTTTTTTCCCCATTTGAAAAAAGTATTGACGGTAACAGGTAAGTTAGTTTAGAGGTTTTACACACTTAGAGGTCTTGCTGAGAACTATTAGCAACTTTCTTATTGGAGGAAGGTAGTGGAGGAGGGGTGGTGGGTAAAGGACTTTTGTTACCGAAGGCACATGACCTTGAGCAGCTCACCTGGAGCCAGAGTTCCAGGGCTTTGTGCTGCCTGTAAAGTCCCCACTGATTTAGGTGAAGGCAGAAGAGTTCCACAAAAAAGAGAGAGGAAATATGATATTTAATGCCTTAAAGCCTGAGTCTATCCCTTTTATAGGCTTAATCTTTACACAGAATTTGAATACAATCAGTATAGTTTATTATTTTTTTTTAATAAGAGGGAAGAAAAGATTGGGAGGGAAAAGGTCAATCACTGTGAACTGAATTCCTGAAGAAGAATCTGTGCAAAAGTGACGTCATCATCTCCACTGTGAGCAGTGGCAACACTTTGAAAAAATCTTTGGTTTAGTTTTCTTTCCTATTAAGGGTGAACAATTAGTAACATTAAATGTTTACTAAATCATGCAAATTTAAGGTAAATACAATGTATTTTTTTTCAGCTGGGAAAAGAGGATTTATGACTTTGCTTGATAAAAAAATAAATGTATACAACAGTATTTTTAAATACAGCAAATTTAAGGCCCCAATAGGTTTTTGAATGATTTTGGAAAATATATACTGGTCAAAAATGTTTCTTATCGAATAGATTTTAAATGCTCAGGCGTTCATTTCACTAACATATTTCTAAATAGAGCACTCTGAACGCACCAGGTGGAATGCTCATTTTTTTTGCTTGTGTCACTTGCCAGTTTTCCTCCACCACAAGTTCTCTCTGATGTTTCCTCATCCTCAGAATTTTATAAATTGAAATCAGGAAAGTTAAAACCTGAAAAAAGAACAGGTTACGTGGAAAACAGGGAAAATGATTGGTGTGGTTCTTAGGGCCAAAGTATAAGTAAACTGAAGCGCTGTGGAGACTTCCGCTGTTCAGTTATTTCCTGATAGCAGTGCAAAGGCTCTCTTGTGTGCTGTGGAGGAGTCAGAGTTAAATCAGAGCCAGATCTTGTCCTCCCGGGGCTTAAAATCTAGAAGAGGAAACTTGCCATATCCTTAGAGAGCTGCAAAAGTCTACTAGAGTGTGAGCCTCCTGAAGGGAAGGAATGTCGTCTGCTTTGCCCACTCACTGCTTTGCCCGGGAAGTGTCAGACAGAAAGTGGGTGCCCAAGAAATATTTACTGGATAAGTGAGTACTACAAGGTAGAGAGTGTTGAGCCATTTAAGAACTGTTAAAAAAAAATTGAAATTGGTAATAGGAGAGATAGGTAACTTGCAACATCTGTAAAATCACACAAGTATCTTACAGACAATTAAGCTGACAGGTCATGAACAGAATCTCCTATGCATTGCTACGATTTTTCAAATCCATTAACAGCTCTGCCGTTCTCTTCAAGGAAGACCATAAACACGTAAGTAAAAAAGGACATGATTTAACATGCTGCTCCTCAGTGAAATGAGGAAGTTAGACTACGTGAGTGTTTGTGGAGACAAATATGCAAGATCCTTTAAATGGCAGAATGGTTAAAAGTGTACACTTACCCACCAAACCTTTGATCATGGGTATTACTGCCGAGGAAAGAGGTTGAGAGGAAAAATATAACATAAATAATATCGGAGGTGTTCTGCAAATATGACAAAAGCTGTAAACACAACACATGAATGAGGTTTGGGAAACAGGAAGAAAAATGATTAGGTTCATTTTAGTTTCAGTTGCTGTTATTTAAATGAAATTCAACAGGAAAAAAAAATTGTCCTTTCCTAAATAATGTTAAACAGTTCACTTTCTTAAATCCTCTGAATTGCTTCTCAAAAGCCTTCTGAATAGCTGACCAAATACACACAGTATTCCTGTTTTCTTTTTTTAAACAGAGACCTCTTGACTGGATAACAGACTTAAAAAGCAGTGCTAGTACCTGCTAAAGGCTTTGCCAGCAAAATGAGACAAACACGAACAAGATCCTGCTTTATTTGTAAAACTAAAGGGACTTTCCTTGAAGGACTTAAAAAAAAATCTGAGATTAGGATCTTTTCAAGTTTAGAATATCTTTTCTTTTTAAATGATGGTGGCTATAAATGATAGAATATTTTAGGCAAAGTAAAAATTGTCAGCCTTCCGGGGATCCCATCACCTTTTAAATAAATCATACTATTTTCTGAAATTTAGAAGTATGAATGTTAAGAAGGGCTTTACAGTTTACAAAGACTACTTGGAATTATTCCTTAGTGTGGAAAGTGGTGAGTCTTCAAATAACCCACTGATAGGTGTTCAAAATCAGGACAGCTTGGTTTCCTCTACTTCCCTCTGGGTCAGGGACCTTGGTAATAGTCTGCACCATTTAATTTTCAGACTACTGGGGATCAAGAAATATCAAGCCCTGTGCAGTTGAAACTATCATTTTTCAAGGGCATTAAAAAATTCATTTCTGTCCTTATTACAGTTTTATTATTTTTGGAAAAGTGATTAGGCATTTTTGATGATTTTACCATTTAACATTGCCGTTTTAAGCAAGGATTTACTGATACAGTTCTATTGAATCATATGGTTTTTTTTTTTTTATGGACAATAAGTGATTTATTTATGTTATCCAGAGTCCTTAGAATAAACCGTAGAAAAAATCCCTAAGCCCACTGATTGTATTGTTCCATAAGCAACGTATATTAACTTTATAAAGTTTAGAAGACACATATAAACCCACTGATTGCCAGGTAAAATTTTTGTTGTAGATCCTTCCATACCTTTGTTCATGAACGTATATATATTTTACAACAGACATATGGGATCACATTCTAAATGCTATTTTATAACCTTTATACAACTTAAAAATGTGTTGTAAATCTCTTTCTATGACAAATATTTTTCTCTATCATTTAATGACTATTGTGATTTTCTATGATGTACAGCAATCCATTATTAGTTCCTTGTTGGATACTGTTAATGTCTTACGCCCCCCCCCCCCCATTATAATGTTGAAGTGAGCATCTTTATCAAGTTAAATTTTTATATATATTCTTGAATAATTCATTAGGATAAATCCTAAAACTAAAATTGCTGGGTAAATTACATACAAATTTATAAGACCTTTGATAACACTGCATGGAACTGATATAAAAATATATGTATATATTTATTTGACGATTTACCATATGTGAACGGGATTAAAAAATAACTTAAATCACTGTATAGCACTCCCTGCATTTCGTTTACTTTCCAAAAATCTCATTATAATTAAGACGAGACATCTTAGGTAAAACCATTAAGTTTTGGCTAAAGGAGTGCTACATACCATTTGGTCCCTACACCTTATTCGAGTGTTCAGGAAATTGAGGCTCAAGTCATTACAGATTCTGGTCACAGGGATAGTTAACAAGGTGTGAGTCAGTCCAGTCCTGGCTCCAGATGCTGTCTTTGGCTCCCAAGATGTTCAAGTTGTTCTTTAGATAGTCAAGTAACACTAAGAACTGAGATGTTAAGAAGTATTAGACAGTATAAATAAGCTCTACCATTATACTTACCAGTATAAGTTTTACCATTAATTTTGCTATTGCTGCTTTTAGCAAGCTAGACTATTTAAAAATAATTTTGTGATGAAAGTGTTCAGCTTGGAAAAGTTTTCTAAAAGGTTGGTTTACTATTTGCAGTTTTACACCACTGAGTACTGTGTAATTCCATTCAATCAATGCAGCTTATATTTGCTTATTGCTTAAATATTGAAATAACTCTATTGTTTCTTCTGACCAAATAGATGTATTGATTGCACAAAAAATAATAATCAAAAATAAAATATAAAATACAAAGGGAAAATCATATATAATTGCACCAGCCAAAAATAATCACCATATACATGTATATATCTACCTATCTATTTAGACAGATAGCATGCAAAATTTCATAGTGTTTTAAAATCTACTTTTTCTCACATGTCATTGACATCTTTTAGTTCGATAAATATTAACCTATATTATAATTTGTAATGGCTACATGGTCTTTTACTGCACCATAATTCATTCAGCCAGCCTCTAAGGTGATGGACATTAGGATTGTTCGTTGTTTTTAGTTAGTCTAAACAATCCCACCATAAACTATCTTTTAAATAGTTGTTTAAATATCTCAAATAAATAAATTGTTTTCTTTTACCAATTTTCTTGTTACACGTAGTATTATTTCTTGGAGACTCACAATGCACATTCACATATTAAGCAAATATTCATTGGTCACCTACCAACTGTGCTAGGTGCTGGGATTAATGTAGTAAAGGCTCTGAAAATTCTCACAGTAAGGAGACCCTGTAAAATTTTTCTTACGATTTTTTGTTTTTAATAATGGAGATCCCTCCCACTCCCTCCCTCTTTTTAATATAGAACATCTACTAGTATTTCACTGATTTTATCTGGAGCAGAATTTGGAAAATGCTAATCTTGTTGAAAACTACTAATTAAGTGCCTGTGCCTACCTGTCACTTTTCTGGGAACTCTGAAAAAATCCTGGAATTATTTAGAGGAGAGATATATTTTAGACACTTCAGAAGAATACATCTTTGATCTAAATTGCCCGATTAACTTTTAGAATAAATAGCATTTTGGTACAAAAATTTCCGTGAGACACTGGAGTTTTGTCTCCTTAATAGTATTCATATCATTAAAACAAAAGGGGGACTTGAATGTAAAAGGAGGATGTGGGCCATAAAGTGCTTTTTGGCTCATCAGCAGATTTGTTGGGGAGAGAGTGAGTCAAGAGATGCAATTATTCAAAGGAATTAAGGGTGGAGGTTATGGAGATTATATGACAATGTGAAGTAATTAAAAGATCTTGTAGAAAAAGGTTACAAAATCCTATACATGGTATGTGAAAATCAATTTAAAAAAACCCCCGAGGAATCCAATGAAATAACAGTTTTTGGGTTGGGGGTGCTCTTTTTCCTTCGACCTCTAATTGTCGTTTTCATTTTTATTTTAAAAATATAAATAAAATAGAAAAGAAAGAAAATACTAAAGGATCAGATAAAATTAGGAGAAGAGAGGCTTATGGAGGAGGAGGAAGATAGTGGTTGAGTCGAACAAAGGCAACAAATAGATTAAAGCGAATAAGGGTAGAAGAGCGAACATTCCATTTGTCCTGGAAGAGATCATTAATGGCTCAAGTGCTGTGAAGTGGACAAAAGCCAGACTGTAGTGGGGTCAGATGAGAGAACCGGAGAAGAATAATTTTTTTAGGACCTAGGATCATAATAATTCACTTAGAGTTTCCCCCCAACCACTGTCACTTTAGTTCCGGTTTTATCATGTTGGGATTTTGCCTATACCAGTTTTTCTTTTTTTTTTTTTCTTCCCTAGGAGCTGATAAATGAAAACCATAAAAAAAGAAATCCTATGAGTAACTTTCTTTGCCCTTATATTTGAACTGAATAATAAAGAAATGGTAAATGCTCTTACTGAGCTGTGCTAGAAATGCCACCATATAGAAATCTTAATAATATACCCTGTGTCTGCCATTTAAAAACAGAAGAACTTGGCCTCCCAAGGTCATTTCAGATGCCTTTTTTCCTAAGTGATTTGTGTATATTTTATCCATAAAAGACAAATTACTATGAAAGGATATGAAATATAGGTTTAAGAAACTCAAGGAACAAAGTGCATCCTTTTCTCTTTGAATTTCTTAAAATTAAGTTCTTAAGACTCCTGCTGCTTACCTTCAAACAAGCAACCTTGAAACTACTCCATGAAACCCAGTTAAAGGACGAACCAAAGACTTTTCACTTATAAAGAAAAAAAAGTAGCACATGGGAGCGAGAACGTTCAAGTCTTCAGTATCCATACTTATTAACTAAATTGAATGCCTGTGGTGGGTCTCACGGGAGCACACAGTGGCAGCCTCTTTATATTACAACTCAGCCAGAAGCACTTATTCCCTTGTAATTAAGGCCAGGGGTGCAACCAGTGATGCAAATGAAAGCAGTCATGTGGATTATTCAGTTCCCTCCACAATCTCAAGAGGTTGTGTGTTTGTGGCTTTATGTTTGTTTGAAGTCCTTGTATGACTCCCTCGGTTCTCCTTGCTACTATAGGTTCAACCTCAGATGAGAACAATAGCTAAAACTCAGACAGCACTTCCTATATGCCAGATGCTGTTTCAGGTGTTTATCCTCCTCTATCCTTTCTAAACCCTAAGAGGGCTAAATATGAAGTCCTGTGTCCCCAGAAGCAGATGCTGAGATGAGGTTCAAATGTAAGGGATTGATCCCTGAGTTGGCCCCAGAAGAGACCAGTGTGGAGTGGGGGAATCAGGTCAGGAAGGGGAGTTGAGACAGGTGAGGCTGCATCTCAAGCCAAAGTCCTTCAGGGGCAACGCTGGGGCTTAGGCTAGAAGGGGGAGCTTGGCTTCCATCCTCCCCCAGAGTCACTGGTTAACAGCCAGCAGGAGTGGCAAGGAATGTGGGGTGGAGGGGAACCCATGAAACAAGAGCATCAGTTGCTCGCTGAAGGCGATGAGTCCGAACCTCCACAGCATCTGCTGCAGGTGGGTGCAGGCATACCTCAGAGACGCGGCAGGCTCAATTTCAGACCATTGCAAGAGAGCAAATACAGCAGCAAAGTGAGTCACACACATTTTTTTGTTTCCCAGTGCATATAAAGGTTCTTTTCACACTCTCAGTTCAGTTCAGCTCAGGCACTCAGTCGTGTCTGGCTCTTTGTGACCCCACGGACTGTAGCACGCCAGGCTTCCCTGTCCGTTGCCAACTCCCCGAGTTCACTCAAACTCATGTCCATTGAGTTGGGGATGCCATCCAATCATCTCATCCTCTGTCATCCCCTTCTCCTCCTGCCCTCAATCTTTCCCAGCATCAGGGTCTTTTCAAATGAGTCAGCTCTTCGCATGAGGTGGCCAAAGTATTGGAGTTTCAGCTTCAGCATCAGTCCTTCCAGTGAACACCCAGGACTGATCTCCTTTAGGATGGACCGGTTGGATCTCCTTGCAGTCCAAGGAACTCTCAAGAGTCTTCTCCAACACCACAGTTCAAAAGCATCAATTCTTTGGCACTCAGCTTTCTTCACAGTCCAACTCTCACATCCATACATGACCACTGGAACAACCATAGCCTTGACTAGACGGATCTTTGTTGGCAAGTAATGTCTCTGCTTTTTAATATGCTGTCTAGGTTGGTCATAACTTTTCTTCGAAGGAGTGAGCGTCTTTTAATTTCATGGCTGCAGTCACCATCTGCAGTGATTTTTACACTGTACTCTAGTCTTTTATGTGTGCAACAGCATTATGTTGAAAAAGACAATGTACATGCCCTAGAGTAGACTTGCTTGATGAGGGGTTGTCATAAACCTTCAATCTGTTAAAGAAAAAAACACAATATCTGCAGAGCACAATAAAACAAGGCATGTGTGTGTTTTGAGGGCTTCCCTGGTGGCAAAGATGGTAAAAAATCTGCCTGTAATGCAGGAGACTTGGGTTTGATCCCTGGTCTCCTGGGATCAGGAGATCCCTGGAGAAGGGAATGGCTACCCACTCCGGTATTCTTGCCTGGAGAATTCCATGGACAGAGGAGCCTGGCGGGCTATAGTCCACGGGGTCACAAAGAGTCAGACACGACTGAGCGACTCTCACTTTCATGTGTTTTGAGATATGTGACTGTTGAGACCACTGAGTCTTGCCCAAGATCTCAAAGCTTATAAGTGAAACAGCTGGGTTTGAAACCGTGCTGTTTGACTCCAAATGCGATGTGTTTAAACCACTATGTCACAATGGAAAGATCAAACCTTTACAGTGTGCTGTGGTATTATTAAATTTTCCTACAGCTTTCACAATGGACTATAGAGCGTATATTATCTTGATTTTATTTGGTTTCTAAAAATGCCGAAAGTATGTCTGAGGAGCAATCATTAATAATTTGTTGAACTAAGCTTCAGATACCCAAACCCCCAAGCCTAAGAAAAACTTAGAGAACAGACTAGAAAATTAGACAGTTGGTATGTTTGCACTGCTCTGAAACCACTCTAAACACTGGAACCCACCCAGTTCTCAGAGAATTATGTAAAAAATGATTCCACAAGTCTTTCTTAACAAGATATATTCACACAGACCCTGTTTTTACATAAGATAATCTCAGTTTAAAAATGCTGATCCTATTTTCTATCTATTCATCATCTTCTTAATCTCCTATTTGTTAAACAATGTTTATTTTCCCTTCAAATCACTCAAGTGATTTTTGTTGTTGTTTTGGTATAATAATACCTGTTTTCTGAAACATTTTTTAACTCCTTTTTTTATTTTAAAGGAGTTCATTTTATTTTTACTAAAGGAACTCTATTGTTTCATTTTAATATGAAGAAATATGTATAATATTTTAATAGGGAGAAATATGTATAATACACGTCTATCTCTTTCGACTTGGTTAAAGGAGGAGGAAAACTTGTGCATAGTGGTGTGTGACCAGTCAAGTATTCTCCCTAAGAGGTTAGAATGGCAGTGCTGTGCAGGTGATCCAGAGAGAAACAAGTGATCACCCCACCTGCATCCAGAAAATCAGCTGGCACCTTGCTGGTCCAGAGAGGATAAGGCAGAGCTATACTGAAAGGAACTAGATGGGTCAAGGGCCCTTAAATGGGGAAGGCTTAGGAGGTGCAGGAATTGTCCAGTTTTTTTCCTGTGTGTTTTAGTTGAAAGGAAGAATGCTCTTTTTTTTTTTTTTTTTGCAGGGTGGCTCAGATGGTAAAGAATCTGCCTGCAATGTGGGAGACCTGTGTTCGATCCCTGGGTCAGAAGAACCCCTGGAGAAGGGAATGGCTACCCACTCCAGTATTCTTGCCTGGAGAATTCCATGGACAGAGAAGCCTGGCAGGCTACAGTCCATGGGGTCACAAAGAGTCAGACACCACTGAGCAACTGTCCCTCACTCACTCATGCAGAGTAACGCTCTGTGGACACACTGAATCCTAGTTGCTGCTGTGCCACAGTGGTTATCCAGAAGGCTAAAATAAGGCAGGGAAAGCTTGAACAGTGGCCAAGGATTCTGAGACTCTAGATAATAAAAGCTAACACTTCTATGGTGCTTATTAAGTACAAGGGCCTGTTTGAAGAGTTTTATACATATTAACTCCTTAAATTTTCCTAGCAACTCTATGAAGCAGATACTATCATTATCCCCATTTTACAGAAAAGGAAACTGAGGTAAGAGAGACCACACGGCTAGTAGTTGTGGAGCTGGGAGTCACACCCAGGTTATCTGCTTTCAGATTCCATGATCTTACCAGTGACCTGTACTGCCCATCTGAAATGTTGAGAATGTGCTAACCATGTTGCTGATAATTATTTGTAGTTTAATCTACTTTTGAATACTCTGAAAAAATTTTTTTAGTTGTTTAGTCACTAACTCATGTCCAACTCTTTTGTGACCCCATGGACTGTAGCCCGCCAGACTCCCCTGTCCATGGGATTTCCCAGGGAAAAATATTGGAGTGGGTTGCCATTCGCTTCTCCGGGGGATCTTCCCAACCTGGGGATGAATCTGAGCCTCCTGCATTGGCAGAGAGGCTCAGCACCACTGATGTACCAAGGAAGCCCAGAAAAAAAATTTAGGAGATGTCTATTTCGGCACTTGGTAATAGCTATAGGGGAACACTTGAATCCTGATAGAAATGTTCACCGTAAGGTCTCAAAGTTGGCAGGAAGCAGAAAAACCTCCGTACCCATGTTTAGACACCAAAGAAGAGATAGCTGCTGTGCCTCTGTTCTGCTGGGACAGGGTGGTATTCCCTGCCCATGGGAGCTGGCACTGGCAGCAGTTGTAGCAGAGTCACTCTCAACACTCAGCTGCTTGCTAAGAATTAAACTGCTGGACCAGATCTAGTGAGTTTCATGTTACCATGGTTTGGATGAGGCGTTCGCACTGGTGTGATATATTTAGTCTTCAGAAACAGTTAAATCTAAGCTTAGCTTTCTTACCAAAATGATAATGTACGTTGGTATTGTGGTTATTTGCTTCATCTCCCAAGTAACGGATCACATACCTCTTTACTCTCTCAGGGTTAAAGCCAACTTCCAACCCTGTTTATGGAGTGAGTCAACCGGGGATTTATTGCAACGAGCCGGGAGCAGATAGTGCCTCTGCTGCCCTCTAGAGGCGCGCCAGAGCATGACCGCTCACCTCGGAACCATTCCCGTGGGCTGCACAGGGCCGACGCTGTCGCTCTCCGTTTTGAATTTCCAGCCAATGCCGTTTGTCAAGAGGGGATGAGGTGAAAACACTCTGAACTTCCAAAAACAATAATGGGACTTAGTTAATTTTAAGCTAGGACTTTCCTAGTTATCCTGTGTCCTCCTCTCAGCCACTAACTGGAAATCAGTCCACATTGTTTGAAAATTATAAGTAGAGCTAACACAGAGCGTTTGCCAAATGCCAGGTACTAAGTGTTTCCCATATACTAAACTGGGGGCTTCCCTGATGGCTCAGTCAGTAAAGAATCCGCCTG
>SJYC01066789.1:0-12853 GCA_006408675.1 Madoqua kirkii
CCATCTGCAGTGATTTTTACACTGTACTCTAGTCTTTTATGTGTGCAACAGCATTATGTTGAAAAAGACAATGTACATGCCCTAGAGTAGACTTGCTTGATGAGGGGTTGTCATAAACCTTCAATCTGTTAAAGAAAAAAACACAATATCTGCAGAGCACAATAAAACAAGGCATGTGTGTGTTTTGAGGGCTTCCCTGGTGGCAAAGATGGTAAAAAATCTGCCTGTAATGCAGGAGACTTGGGTTTGATCCCTGGTCTCCTGGGATCAGGAGATCCCTGGAGAAGGGAATGGCTACCCACTCCGGTATTCTTGCCTGGAGAATTCCATGGACAGAGGAGCCTGGCGGGCTATAGTCCACGGGGTCACAAAGAGTCAGACACGACTGAGCGACTCTCACTTTCATGTGTTTTGAGATATGTGACTGTTGAGACCACTGAGTCTTGCCCAAGATCTCAAAGCTTATAAGTGAAACAGCTGGGTTTGAAACCGTGCTGTTTGACTCCAAATGCGATGTGTTTAAACCACTATGTCACAATGGAAAGATCAAACCTTTACAGTGTGCTGTGGTATTATTAAATTTTCCTACAGCTTTCACAATGGACTATAGAGCGTATATTATCTTGATAAAGATCTCAAAGCTATAAGTGAAACAGCTGGGTTTGAAACCGTGCTGTTTGACTCCAAATGCGATGTGTTTAAACCACTATGTCACAATGGAAAGATCAAACCTTTACAGTGTGCTGTGGTATTATTAAATTTTCCTACAGCTTTCACAATGGACTATAGAGCGTATATTATCTTGATTTTATTTGGTTTCTAAAAATGCCGAAAGTATGTCTGAGGAGCAATCATTAATAATTTGTTGAACTAAGCTTCAGATACCCAAACCCCCAAGCCTAAGAAAAACTTAGAGAACAGACTAGAAAATTAGACAGTTGGTATGTTTGCACTGCTCTGAAACCACTCTAAACACTGGAACCCACCCAGTTCTCAGAGAATTATGTAAAAAATGATTCCACAAGTCTTTCTTAACAAGATATATTCACACAGACCCTGTTTTTACATAAGATAATCTCAGTTTAAAAATGCTGATCCTATTTTCTATCTATTCATCATCTTCTTAATCTCCTATTTGTTAAACAATGTTTATTTTCCCTTCAAATCACTCAAGTGATTTTTGTTGTTGTTTTGGTATAATAATACCTGTTTTCTGAAACATTTTTTAACTCCTTTTTTTATTTTAAAGGAGTTCATTTTATTTTTACTAAAGGAACTCTATTGTTTCATTTTAATATGAAGAAATATGTATAATATTTTAATAGGGAGAAATATGTATAATACACGTCTATCTCTTTCGACTTGGTTAAAGGAGGAGGAAAACTTGTGCATAGTGGTGTGTGACCAGTCAAGTATTCTCCCTAAGAGGTTAGAATGGCAGTGCTGTGCAGGTGATCCAGAGAGAAACAAGTGATCACCCCACCTGCATCCAGAAAATCAGCTGGCACCTTGCTGGTCCAGAGAGGATAAGGCAGAGCTATACTGAAAGGAACTAGATGGGTCAAGGGCCCTTAAATGGGGAAGGCTTAGGAGGTGCAGGAATTGTCCAGTTTTTTTCCTGTGTGTTTTAGTTGAAAGGAAGAATGCTCTTTTTTTTTTTTTTTTTGCAGGGTGGCTCAGATGGTAAAGAATCTGCCTGCAATGTGGGAGACCTGTGTTCGATCCCTGGGTCAGAAGAACCCCTGGAGAAGGGAATGGCTACCCACTCCAGTATTCTTGCCTGGAGAATTCCATGGACAGAGAAGCCTGGCAGGCTACAGTCCATGGGGTCACAAAGAGTCAGACACCACTGAGCAACTGTCCCTCACTCACTCATGCAGAGTAACGCTCTGTGGACACACTGAATCCTAGTTGCTGCTGTGCCACAGTGGTTATCCAGAAGGCTAAAATAAGGCAGGGAAAGCTTGAACAGTGGCCAAGGATTCTGAGACTCTAGATAATAAAAGCTAACACTTCTATGGTGCTTATTAAGTACAAGGGCCTGTTTGAAGAGTTTTATACATATTAACTCCTTAAATTTTCCTAGCAACTCTATGAAGCAGATACTATCATTATCCCCATTTTACAGAAAAGGAAACTGAGGTAAGAGAGACCACACGGCTAGTAGTTGTGGAGCTGGGAGTCACACCCAGGTTATCTGCTTTCAGATTCCATGATCTTACCAGTGACCTGTACTGCCCATCTGAAATGTTGAGAATGTGCTAACCATGTTGCTGATAATTATTTGTAGTTTAATCTACTTTTGAATACTCTGAAAAAATTTTTTTAGTTGTTTAGTCACTAACTCATGTCCAACTCTTTTGTGACCCCATGGACTGTAGCCCGCCAGACTCCCCTGTCCATGGGATTTCCCAGGGAAAAATATTGGAGTGGGTTGCCATTCGCTTCTCCGGGGGATCTTCCCAACCTGGGGATGAATCTGAGCCTCCTGCATTGGCAGAGAGGCTCAGCACCACTGATGTACCAAGGAAGCCCAGAAAAAAAATTTAGGAGATGTCTATTTCGGCACTTGGTAATAGCTATAGGGGAACACTTGAATCCTGATAGAAATGTTCACCGTAAGGTCTCAAAGTTGGCAGGAAGCAGAAAAACCTCCGTACCCATGTTTAGACACCAAAGAAGAGATAGCTGCTGTGCCTCTGTTCTGCTGGGACAGGGTGGTATTCCCTGCCCATGGGAGCTGGCACTGGCAGCAGTTGTAGCAGAGTCACTCTCAACACTCAGCTGCTTGCTAAGAATTAAACTGCTGGAACCAGATCTAGTGAGTTTCATGTTACCATGGTTTGGATGAGGCGTTCGCACTGGTGTGATATATTTAGTCTTCAGAAACAGTTAAATCTAAGCTTAGCTTTCTTACCAAAATGATAATGTACGTTGGTATTGTGGTTATTTGCTTCATCTCCCAAGTAACGGATCACATACCTCTTTACTCTCTCAGGGTTAAAGCCAACTTCCAACCCTGTTTATGGAGTGAGTCAACCGGGGATTTATTGCAACGAGCCGGGAGCAGATAGTGCCTCTGCTGCCCTCTAGAGGCGCGCCAGAGCATGACCGCTCACCTCGGAACCATTCCCGTGGGCTGCACAGGGCCGACGCTGTCGCTCTCCGTTTTGAATTTCCAGCCAATGCCGTTTGTCAAGAGGGGATGAGGTGAAAACACTCTGAACTTCCAAAAACAATAATGGGACTTAGTTAATTTTAAGCTAGGACTTTCCTAGTTATCCTGTGTCCTCCTCTCAGCCACTAACTGGAAATCAGTCCACATTGTTTGAAAATTATAAGTAGAGCTAACACAGAGCGTTTGCCAAATGCCAGGTACTAAGTGTTTCCCATATACTAAACTGGGGGCTTCCCTGATGGCTCAGTCAGTAAAGAATCCGCCTGCAGTGCAGGAGACCCAGGCTAGATTCCTGGGTCGGGAGGATTCCCCTGGAGAAAGGATAGGCTACCCACTCCAGTATTCTTGGGCTTCCCTTGTGGTTCAACTGGTAAAGAATTCGCCTGCAATGTGGAAAGATCTCCTGGAGAAAGGAACGGCTACCCACTCCAGTATTCTGGCCTGGAGAATTCCCTGAACTGTATAGTCGGACATGACTGAGCAACTTTCACCTCATATACTAAACTGTTTAATCTACATGACAGTATGAGTGAAAGGATCATCTCTGTCTAATGGGTGAGCTGGGGCAAAAAACTACTAAATATTTCTTACAGTACATGAGTGGTAGAGCTAGATTTAACCATTCCCCCACCCCCGCCTGCCTTACATCTGGCCACGTGGACTAGGCTTGTAACCAGTTCATGTACTGACACTTTCATAACCATCAAAACATGCATCAAAAACTTAATTTTAAAGGAGAAGTTTTGCTGAAAATCTTTAACCTGAACCCAGTAATGAGGAAATGATTGGCTTGGATGCTTTTGAAATGTCAGTGACATCACAGAGAAGGAGAAAGAGAAGGAGAGGGAGGAGAGGAGGACAGCTGGGAGAAGGACACAGAGGCGGTAGGAACTGTCTTAGGTACATGGTGTCTAATATAACGCACCGTCTACAGTTATATCCTCAACACAAAAAACAAGAACATCAACAACATTATTGGGAAACTGAGGAAATCTCAGCATGGACTATATTGGGTAATAATGTTGAATTCCTTGAGTATGATTCACTTATTGTGGACATATAGAATATGTCTTTATTCTTAAGTGATGCTTGATTTAAGTGTTTGGAGGTAAAGTGCTATGACACCAGAAAATGGCTACAAATAAATAGTTCAGGAAAAAAATTCAACTATAAATGAGAAAAAGGAAATGTGACAAACGGTTAAGAACTGGAAATGCTAGGCAAAGGGGTATATGATGTTCATTATGCTACTTTAAAAACTTTTTTGTAGGTTTAGAATTTGGGGAGTAAAAATTAGAGAGAAATAAACTTCATCTTAAGAGCCAGCCAAGGATGTGGGCACGGTATCGGCCTGGACTGAGTTAGGGCCAGTGAGAGACGTGTGCTGGGGTTGGAACCCATAGGCAAGCTTCGAAATCTGTAGACATGTGTGGTATATGACTGTTCAGTTCAGTCACTCAGTCCTGTCCAACTCTTTGTGACCCCATGGACTGTAGTACGCCAGGCCTCCCTATCCATCACCAGCTTCTGGAGCTTGCTCAAACTCATGTCCATTGAGTCTTTAGTGCCATCCAACCATCATCCTCTGTCGTCCCCTTCTCCTCCTGCCTTCAGTCTTTCCCAGCATCAGGGTCTTTTCTAATGAGTCAGTTCTTCTCATCTGGGGGCCAAAGTATTGGAGTCTGAGCTTCAGCACCAGTCCTTCCAATGAATATCCGGGACTGATTTCCTTTTGGATGGACTGGTTGGATCTTCTTGCAGTCCAAGGGACTCTCAAGAGTCTTCTCCAACACCACAGTTCAAAAGCATCAATTCTTCGGCACTCAGCTTTCTTTAGAGTCCAATCTCACATCTATACGTGACTACTGGAAAAAATCATGGCTTTGACTATACAAAACTTTGTTGGCAAAGTAATGTCTCTGCTTTTATGTCTAGGTTGGTCATAACTTTTCTTCCAAAGAGCAAGTGTCTTTTAATTTCATGGCTGCAGTCACCATCTGCTGTGATTTTGGAGCCTCCAAAAACAAAGTCTTTCACTGTTTCTCCATCTATTTGCCACGAGGTGATGGGACCAGATGCCATGATCTTTGTTTTCTGAATGTTGAGCTTTAAGTCAACTTTTTCACTCTCTACTTTCACTTTTCATCAAGAGGCTTTTTAGTTCCTCTTCACTTTCTGCCACAAGTGTGGTGTCATCTGTATATCTGAGGTTATTGATATGTCTCCCAGCAATCTTGATTCCAGCTTGTGCCTCACCCAGTCTGGCATTTCTCATGATGTACTCTGCATATAAGTTAAATAAGCAGTATGACAATATACAGCCTTGACGTACTCCTTTTCCTATTTGGAACCAGTCTGTTGTTCCATGTCCAGTTCTAGCTGTTGCTTCCTGACCTGCCTGCAGATTTCTCAGGAGGCATGTCAGGTGGTCTGGTATTCCCATCTCTTTTAGAATTTTCCACAGTTTATTGTGATCCACACAATCAAAGGCTTTGGTATTGTCAATAAGGCAGAAATAGATGTTTTTCTGGAACTCTCTTGCTTTTTCCATGATCCAGTGGATGTTGGAAATTTGATCTCTGGTTCCTCTGCCTTTTCTAAATCCAGCTTAAACATCTGGAAGTTCATGGTTCATGTACTGTTGAAGCCTGGCTTAGAGACTTTTGAGCATTACTTTACTAGCATGTCAGATGAGTATAATTGTGCAGTAGTTTGAGCATTCCTTGGCATTGCCTTTCTTTGAGATTGGAATGAAAACTGACCTCTTCCAGTCCTGAGGCCACTGCTGAGTTTTCCAAATTTGCTGGCATATTGAGTGAAACACTTTCACAACATCATCTTTCAGGGTTTGAAACAGCTCCACTGGAATTCCATCACCTCCACTAGCTTTGTTCATAGTGATGCTTTCTAAGGCCTACTTGACTTCACATTCCAGGACATCTGGCTCAAGGTGAGTGATCATACCATTGTGATGTCTCCCGTACAATGTCATGAACCTCAGTCCATAGTTAATCAGGCACTCTGTCTATCAGATCTAGTCCCTTAAATCTATTTCTCACTTCCACTGTCTAATCATAAGGGATTTGATTTAGGTCATACCTGAATGGTCTAGTGGTTTTCTCTACTTTCTTCAACTTCAGTCTGAATTTGGCAATAAGGAGTTCATGATCTGAGCCATAGTCAGCTCCTGGTCTTGTTTTTGTTGACAGTATAGAGCTTCTCCATCTTTGTCTACCTTTCCTATTCATTCATTCATTTATTCAGGAAATATGTATTGAATTTTCACTGTGTTTCAGACACTGATCAGAGTGCTTGAGATACACAAGTGGAAGAACCAAGATTCCTAAACACAAGGCACTTATCTTCTGGCAGAAGAGAGAGACAATAAACATGATAACTAAGTAACTTGCAGAGAATGTTACTGATCATTGCCATGGAAAAGTAGAAAGAAAAAAAACTGTGGCTGGAAATTGGAACAAATGGTTGCAGAGAAGAGGGCTTGTGATTTTAAATAGGATCCCTAGGGTGGGTTTCACTCAAATATGAACTCATGATGATCTAGAAGGAAAGTGGAAGAGAACAGGGAAGAAAGACTGTCTAAGGTGAGGGTGTGCCCAGTGTGGCTGGAGCTGAGTTATAAGAGGGGGACACACAGAAAAACATGAAATCAGAGTGGAAGTAGAGGGCTGTTCATAGAGGTCATTGTGAAGGTGCTGTTTTTCATGCTGAATAAAAATAGAAAGCCCTGGGTGATTTTGAGGGGAGTCGTGACATTATGTAACTTAACATTTAAAAGGAGTAGTCTTGAAGTTACAAGATAAAGATGGGAACAAGTTTCCAAGTCAGGAGCTATTGCCATGATCCAAGCAAGAGGTGACAGTGACTCTGCACAGGCTAATAGAATTTGTGGTTGAGAGATGGCATCAGATTCCAGGTATCTTTTAAAGTGAGAGCCAACAGGAAGGATTATTGATGAGTCAGAATGTGGTGTTTGAGAGAAAGAGATGAGTCAAGGGTGACTCAGTGTTTTGTCCTGAGCCGCTGGAAAGATGCAGTTGTTTTCATCAAGATAAGGAGGACAAGTCAAAAAGATTTTGAGGGGGAAGAGCAAGAGTTGTTTTGGATGTGCTGAGCTTAAACTATTAGACATCCAGATGGAGATGTCAAAGAGGTATTTGGAGACAGAAGTTGTGAGATTGGAGAGAGGTCAAGGGTGAGGTTTTAAAGCTGTTCATAATTCATGTACAGAGTTATTTAAAGCCATGAACCTGGATATGATCACCAAGGTAGTGAGTGTGGATAAAGACAAGAAGAATATTAAGGACTGTGCCCTTGGAATTATTCTGTTTTATGTGTTTATAATTATTTTGTCCTCATTTTATTTAAAAAGTTATTACACAATGCACACTAAAAGGGAAAATTGACAGTTACTTAAATTACTGAAGAGAGTCCATCAAATAATTAAATCTGCAAAATATATTAATTTGCCTCCATTATCTGGTTTTATTTTCTATAAATGCCTGCATTGTTCAAGCGCTAGGACAGCTAAACTTTGAGCTGCTTGATCCTAGTGTTATTTAATCAATAATACATTAATCTTTGGGACAACAGAGATCAAAAATGCTTTCAAGTAAATCTTGAGGTGGCGTGATTCTCATGGGTATATGTTTTCTTAATGTAAATAAAATGTTTTGTTGAAATATGATGATCATTTCCTAGTTTTCTAATGCTTATGCCTTGACAGTTCTCATTGTGATGGTATAGTAAATAGTTTCTGAAAGTTTTGCCCAAGCAGAACTGTTAGTACTACTCAAGAGGAGGCAGGGGCAGGAAAATGCTTTTTCTAGGCAAAGACAAAAACATGTAAATATATTTGTTGTTTCATCTTGTAAAGATAATTTGTGAAGATAAGTTGACTTAACTATAAATAAGCCCGTGCCGTAAATGTGTTTTGTCAAGATCTGAATTTTTAATATCAGAACCATTTTTATACTATCTTTATAGTTAAGTGAGTATGGACAAGCTCAGAAGCATTTTGTTTTTCTCATAATGAACTATATGATAGTGGTTAGACAATCTAGAAATGCAGGCATGTGATCATGTTTATTAGTAAAGAAAACTCAAATTCAACCAACTTTCAAAATAAGGGTGTTTACTGACCCATATCCAGTAGAAAATAGGGAGGCAGTGAGGCTTCTGGGTTTGTTTATCAAGAGTCTAAATTTTTGGCTCTCTGCTCTGCTGTCCAATGTGTTGTATTCAGTCCAAAGCGGCTTTCTTGACAGGCCTAGAGGGGCTGCCAAAAGAGCCAGGCTCTTTGCTTTCTTGAAAACGCCCTAGGAGAAGGAATGCTCTCTTCAGTTAGCAGGCGAGTGATCCGAGCTTAGGGCCGGTGCTTGTGGCCAGCAGAGTGCTATGTGTCGGTGGCCTTAAGGCCTGGGTCACTCAATGACCTGGTGATTAGATTGCCTTAACTTGCTTACATCTTTGGAGATTTCAGTGGAGCCTGTGCCCTTGGAAGCATGTGGACTGCTACACAGCTGGGGCAGGGTGGCACGTGGTGGGAGAAACAGTCATCATAGAAAATCCATGGGCCAAAATCATCCACGTGATCCAAACTTGACTGGCGCTCCACTTGGATTTGCTGTTGAGACTTAACTTCTTAATCCTGACCATTTTCCCTTGCTGAGGGCCTTTCTCCACATGGTAGTGATAGAAAACCAACTATTGATATATCTCGTTACGAAAATGTTTAACTAGAACTCAGAAAACATGAACAAGAGGAAAAACTTTTACTTTCCCTCATTTACTAGTCAATAGAAACAGTTGACTCGAGTTGGGAAGATCCTCTGGAGACAGAAATGGCAACCCACTCCAGTACTCTTGCCTGGAAAATCTCATGGATGGAGGGGTCGCAAAGAGTCGGACACTACCTAGCGACTTCACTTTCACTTTATAAGCAGTTGATGCCTTTTTGCATCTCTAGAAAATCTCTTCATTGCATCTATACTGTCTTTTCTTTCTTGTTACTAGAGCAACAGATATATAAATCCTTTTTATATAAGTACTTCTCTGTTACTGTTTAACAAATTTTTGTGACAAAACTTATTTCTAATGCCTTAAGTTTTCTTTATATGAGTGATTTGGAGAAAGACATCATATTTATATCACAGTTTAATGAGAGACAGGAGGATTCAGCTGGCTTAGCTGATGAACTGAACATTTGTGATTACCACTTCCTCCTAAAATGATGCCGAAATAAAAATAAAGGTTTTTTTAAAGGCGCAGATCATAAGAACAAAGAGAACGTGAGAGCAGGTAAGAATGACAACAACACGATATTGGAAGGCAAGGGGCAGATATTAGACATGAAAACTAGCAGTGAAAAAGCACAGAAGCAATTGGTTTTGAACTTCCAAATCACAAAAGGCTCCGGAGTACAAGGGTCTTTGAAAGTGAAGGGGCAGATGGGACTGAGACTGGAATTGCTCACAAGGCTGTTGAAGAATCAGTTAGGCCCCAGATCAGTGTTCTTATACTGGCAACTGCTCCCTTCTCCATTCCTCACACCGCAATATGAAGGGAAGGGTTTTTTTTTTTTTTTTTTTTTTGAGGAGTGAACCCAAGGAAGTCTGGACTGGGGAATACCAGCATAGCTGAGGAAAAGAGTAACCTCTAAAAACAGGATGATTAGAATGGATCATAAAAAGAGGAGAATCTCAACTTTACCCCCTCAATAGGCTTCCAAAATGCCAGAAATGAGGCAGGAGATTGGAATCCTTTCTCTGAGTAATCTGACTAGCCTAAGAGCACAGACTCCAAAGTACATACAGCATCCAGTAATGACAAGGCCAAGCAAAACTATCTTAGAGTGAAGTCCATCATTCATGAAACCTCACTCTCTTAGCGCTTCCAATTCATTTTCTCTAGTTCTCCATTATCAGCAGATATATCCGAGGAAAACTTCTAACTGGAAAGACAGACCAAATAACTGAAAAAGGAATTTGGAGGAAATAGAGACCATGTGTAGAGAAGAAAATTGTGAGAAGAAAAATTAGCCTCAAAAATATGAGAAGTTATATCTATGAAACAAGAACATGATGCTATAAAACAAGAACATTCAGAAACTATAAAAGAATACTTGAAGTTAAAAGTATGACTGCAGAAATAAAAAATAAAGGAGAAAGATGAAACAGTGGAAATTGTTTAATAAAGTAGAACAACTGAATTAAGATAAGGCATAGAATTTAAAAGTTTGAATCCATCTAGGAATTCCTGTATTTAAGTAATAGGAGTTCCAGAAAGAGAAAATAAACAAGCATAAGGAATAGAAATCACCAGAAAAATAATTCATGAAATTTTCTATTACTAATTGAATGAACCCACCAAGAGCTTCAAGAAATGGATGAAAATAGATATTATGAGAAATCATCATAAAGTTTTAGTACACTAGAGACAAAGAGAATATCATAAAGCTTCGAGAGAGTGGAAGGTGGGGGTCAAGTCACGTACACAGGATGTCAGCAGCATTTGAGTTAGCAATAACAACACTAGAAGCTAGAAGAGAATTGGAATAATGTTGTAAAAATTGAGGGTAAATGCCTTCAAACCTGAAATTTTATATCCTGTCAAAGTATCACCTGAAGCTATTTCTTGACATGCAAGGTCCCCAAAAATATGACTCCTATGAATCTGTTTCACAGAACTAACTAGAGGATATGTTATACCAAAACGAGGAAATAAATCAAGATGAATGATATGGTATGAGGTACATATATACAAGGAGAAAGAACTTTCCTAAAATGCTAGTGGAGGATTATAGGATATCAGCTGCACAATAAACCTCAGAGCACCCAGTTGAGACTGGAACTAATCAAATGAAACTGGCATTTAGAAAACAAGACAAATGAAAAAATAAAACCTATTCAAAAAGTAATTAATCATAGATTGGTGCAAAAGTTATATTATTAGTATATTACATTCCATATTTTGTTGACTTTCAGACTAAAAATAATAAAATGCACCAACATTTTATACTACTAAGAAAGAAAAATCTCTGTAATCAAATGATGACAAATCACTTAATATTAGTCTTGCATGATGTATTAATAAATGACATCAATCTGTTTTTGCTTTGAAACTTTTTTCTTCTGTACAGATGGATTTGGTGTATTTTCCTGTCTTCAGTTGCATTGCTATGATAAGGTACCTTTCCATATTCTTATTAACAAATATAACATGGTTTCTCTACCTTAGGCATCTTTCTTAGATCTACATGAAGAACTTAGTTATGCTTGGTAAGAAAATAAAGAATTGTTATCATTCTTCCATTGAGAGATATTTGCTTTACTAATAACAGATTTATGCTCCACTACTCTAGGCTGTTTTTTCTTTTTAGATACACAATTACTTAGTGTATTAATTCAATTCATAGTGTAATCGTTTGAAGATGTTTTGTATGGCCGTTAAGCTCAGCGTGTGTAGTGCCTGACGTGTGCTAACGCAACTGAAGTGTTAACATCATTAACCTCTTCGACCAGACTTGTACGTACACAGTGGCAGCTACGACACAACAGAATATTGCCTGGCTAACCATAAATGAAAGACACACCCAGACTTCAGAGATGTTAAAATGTGAGAAAAAAATTATCTAATAAAATATCACATCTATAATTAGGATAAGCATAGTAATAATACTGTAAACATCAAATATAAACTAATCAAAAGTTAAGATATAACAATATTGGAGAATTGGGGAGGGAGAATATATATATATATATACACACACATGATTATATATGATGGTGGTGGGTGCAACATTGTTGAAGGAAAGTTAAATCCTGAATTTTTATGCTGAGAAGACAATTATTTATGCCCAGTCGAAAATTTATGAGTTACATGTAAACTTGCTGTTGAAAGATATTAATATATATTAACTAAAAGAATAGGCTAAACCTTTGACTGTGTGAATCACAATGAACTGTGGAAAATTCTGAAAGAGATGGAAATGGGAATACCAGACCACCTGACCTGCCTCTTGAGAAACCTATATGCAGGTCAGGAAGCAATAGCTAGAACTGGACATGGAACAACAGACTGGTTCCAAATAGGAAAAGGAGTACATCAAGGCTGTATATTGTCACCCTGCTTATTTAACTTCTATGCAGAGTACAACATGAGAAATGCTGGACTGGAAGAAGCACAAGCTGGAATCAAGACTGCTGGGAGAAATATCAATAACCTCAGATATGCAGATGACACCACCCTTATGGCAGAAAATGAAGAGTGAAGCCTCTTGATGAAAGTGAAAGTAAAGAGTGAAAAAGTTGACTTAAAGCTCGACATTCAGAAAACGAAGATCATGGCATCCGGTCCCATCACTTCATGGCAAATAGATGGGGAAACAGTGGAAATAGTGGCAGACTTTATTTTGGGGGGCTCCAAAATCACTGCAGATGGTGACTGCAGCCATGAAATTAAAAGACGCTTACTCCTTGGAAGAAAAGTTATGACCAACCTAGATAGCATATTCAAAAGCAGAGACTTTGCTTTGCCAACAAAGGTCCATCTAGTCAAGGCTATGGTTTTTCCTGTGGTCATGTATGGATGTGAGAGTTGGACTGTGAAGAAAGCTGAGCACCGAAGAACTGATGCTTTTGAACTGTGGTGTTGGAG
>SJYC01066790.1:0-11919 GCA_006408675.1 Madoqua kirkii
GACTAAGGTCCATCTAGTCAAGGCTATGGTTTTTCCTGTGGTCATGTATGGATGTGAGAGTTGGACTGTGAAGAAAGCTGAGCACCGAAGAACTGATGCTTTTGAACTGTGGTGTTGGAGAAGACTCTTGAGAATCCCTTGGATTGCAAGGAGATCCAACTAGTCCATTCTAAAGGAGATCAGTCCTGGGTGTTCTTTGGAAGGAATGATGCTAAAGCTGAAACTCCAGTACTTTGGCCACCTCATGCGAAGAGTTGACTCACGGGGAAAGACTCTGATGCTGGGCGGGATTGGGAGCAAGAGGAGAAGGGGAAGACAGAGGATGAGTGGCTGGATGGCATCACTGACTCGATGGAGGTGAGTCTGAGTGAACTCCGGGAGTTGGTGATGGACAGGGAGGCCTGGCCTGCTGTGAGTCATGGGGTCGGAAAGAGTCAGACACGACTGAGTGACTGAACTGAACTGAACTGAACTGAAAAGTACTGAGAGAGTTGCCTCTAGATTGCAGTTCTGGGTCAGGGGATTATTAAAAATTTATTTATGTCTGTATGTATTTATTTGACTGTACTGGGTGGTAGTTGCCACACACAGAATCCTCGAATTTTGTTGCAACGTGCAGGATCTTCAGTTGCAACATGTGGGATCTAGTTTCCTGACCAGGGATTGAACCCAGGCCCTCTGCATTGGGAGCAAGGAGTTTTAGCCACTGAACTACCAGGAAAGAAGGGACTTAAAAAAATAATAACGCTTTGTACTATTTGAAATATTAAACTATGTATAAGAATCCTCGAATTTTGTTGCAACGTGCAGGATCTTCAGTTGCAACATGTGGGATCTAGTTTCCTGACCAGGGATTGAACCCAGGCCCTCTGCATTGGGAGCAAGGAGTTTTAGCCACTGAACTACCAGGAAAGAAGGGACTTAAAAAAATAATAACGCTTTGTACTATTTGAAATATTAAACTATGTATATATGCATGCTAAGTCATTTCAGTTGTGTCCAACTCTTTGTGACTCCATGTGCTGCAGGTTCCTCTGTCCATGGGATTTCCCAGGCAAGAATACTGGAGCAGGTTGCCATTTCCTTCTCTGGTGTATATGTAATTTTGATAAATATAAAATTTAAATTTGAAATAAATCAATGGTAACACAAGGATTGCTAGCATAATTTTCCATTCTTAGCAAACTATTTTGAAGCTTACGAGTCTTATTTGATATTTTAAAAATCTCAGGAATAATTTTCTAGTGATATATAGAGTACACTGTAGGCCTATTACTCCTATGGAGTTGGACTGAACTAAGAGAGCGATCCCTTGTGTTGATACTGAAAGTGAGTTTTTGATTTTGGTTCAGGTATAATCTTACCCCAAACGTGTGGAGATGAAAACTTTCTGTCTAGATATTTCACTGATGAGAGAATTTATTGTTTGAATTATTTCCATCTCTCTGCATGTTAGTAATCATTCCCCAAATTTTCTCCTTCATATAGTCTGCAGATCAACCTTGGTTCCTTGTGATTTATCACCTCTTCGTGGGTTCTTCTTCCTCTGCTCACATCTTAGGTTGCTCATATGCTGACAGATAAGTTTTCTTATTCAAGAGCAAGTAACTCCCATTTCTTAATTAATCCAAACACTGTTAATTAGTAACTATCAGGGAAATATGGTTTAATAGGAAAAACACTGGACTAGGAATCAGGAGACTTGATTCTTATTCAAGCTGGGCCATCTCAGGGTCTCAGCTCTCTGTACCTTTCTCACTTGTTGATGGAAGCTCTTGAAGATATCTTATGGGGCTTTCCTGTAGCTCAGCTGGTAAAAAAGCCACCTGCAATGCAGGAGACCCTGGTTCGATTCCCGGGTTGGGAAAATCCCTTAGAAAAGGAATAGGCTACCCACTCTCGTATTCTTGGCCTTCCCTGGTGGTTCAGATGGTAAACAATCAGCCTGCACTATGAGGGACTTGGGTTCAATCCCTGGGTTAGGAAGATCCCCAGAGGAGTACTTGGCAACCCACTCCACTATTCTTGCCTGGAGAATCCCCATGGACAGAAGAGCTGGGTGGGCTACAGTTCATGTGGTTGCAAAGAGTTGGACATGACCGAGTGACTAAGCACAGCACAGCAAGGCATCTTATAGTCACCATATTGTATGATTCTGGGAATATGTGTTTATCTAAATGCTTTATTACAAGATTAAATTGTAGTATGAGTGGATTGGGACTTTTTTTAAAAAAGCAAAATTCTGAATGACTGTGTGTTGGTAAAGAACTCTCTAGCCAATGTAAGAGACATAAGGGAATCAAGTTTGATCCCTGGATTGGAAAGATCCCCTGGAGGAGGGCATGGCAACCCACTCCAGTATTCTTGTCTGGAAAATCCCACGGCCAGAGGAGCCTGGCAGATTACAGTTCATAAGGTCACAAAGAGTTGACACAACTGAAGTGACTTAGCACCCACACATCACTGTGTGGAACAGGCTGACAAATAAGGACTTAAAGTTAGATAGACTTAAGTCACTGGACCAAGGAAATATCTGGGTAAAGAACACACACAATTCTTTAAAGAACAATATTAACATTGCATTCTATCTAGGGATGTTCTAGGATAAATGCTTGATTAGTTGCAGCTTATTTGTGAATAAATAGGGCCTATACTCTATATTTCTAAACATTGCAGCTAATCAAATTAACTACTTTAAATAATAATCCATTGGCTTTTTTTTCTGCCACAACTATAACTGCTTGTTTTACATACTCTATGAGGTCACAGTCAATGCAGAAGCTGGTTTTGCAAAATTGGGTGAATAACTGCCTTGATAACATGTCATCTAAACTCAGTTAACTGAAGAATTAGAAACTATCCTGAAAATGATGTCAGATTAAACATAAAAATGCTTAGTGGATATACATAATGTACCATCTAAGAAAAATATCCTTACTTCGGGTATTTAATGAAAACAGTAATAAACATTTGGAGAAGGAAATGGCAACCAACTCCAAGATTCTTGCCTGGAGAATTCCATGGACAGGGGAACCTGGTGGGCTGCAGTCCATGGGGTCACAAAGAGTCAGACACGACTGAGTGACTACCACACAGTAAACATTGCCCCTAATATTAAGAGCTACGCCACCTCTAAAAGGCCTCCCAGTGGAAGACAGGCCAAGGCAGTATGAGCTCTGTGCAGCTAGTGGGGAGCTGAGCTATAGCTGAAGGACGACCAGCTTTCCCTTCCTCACTTCTACCATCTCTATGGAATGTCATGCCATAAACAGGAACCAAGTGAAAATACAGATCCATTCCTTTTACTGCAAAAAAGTAACCAGAAATGTCAACCACATGTCTGAGAAACCACAGATGATTAATTATCTAAAACCTTTAAATCGTACATAGACCAAATCCTAACCTTAACAGTTTTCCCCTTTTGACATATATGACAGCAATCTGAAGATCTGTATTTTCAAATTCATGTTGCCCAAGCCCCATTCCTTGATATTTTGCTCAATCTGTCTACTGTCTATATATTTTGAAAACTACATTAAGTGTTGGTTCTAATGTCAACCAAAGATGAAAAATGCTGATCTACTTGACAGTTAAATTTTTCAATGAAACATTTACAACATGACCATTTACCTTAAAATCTACCCAAATTCTAGACCATTACTCTAGGATCTTTGGGAGGGAAATGTTAGAGATATACCCTATTAACTTACCAAGTCATCTCTGCTTGTTTGGACAGTATTTCATTGCTTTAAGGAAAATAACTAGTTCTAGTTTATTTTAATCATCTTTATTCTTTCCTTTTTAGGAGGTTTCACTGAATTATTTATTCTGTATTCTTTAAAGTTTTGAGAACAGAAAGATCCTTGTCTTAGGACACGACATATGAAAAAATAGATAATAAATTATGTCACCACCACTTTTCAATATCTCATTTCCCCCTTTGGCTTTCCCTCATTTGTATGTGGTTTCAATACCCATCATTTCCCAAAGACACTGGACAACTTCAGAATGTCACACTTTTTTGTAGATTTTTAGATTCCTTCAACTCATTTATTCTCCATTTTTATGGAGTATAGCAGTTAAGAAATAAAAAAGTCCAAAGTTAAATATGTTACAAGTAAATTTGCTTGCTTGGCTCCTTTCTCATTTTTGTTTTCTATTATTCATGACAAAAGGCAACAGGGGTATGAGTTATAAGAATGAGGCCAAGAGAGCAAAGATTGGAAATTTTTGACAAATTCTGTTGAGTAGGAAATTTTTTAAATAAAACTTTCTCCCCAGCAGGTCTCGGTGAATCTCATGTCTTTGACATGGATGAAGACTAAGAGATGAAGCTCATTCCATGTGCAGTGAGGAACCACAGGGTAATTTACAAGCCAGCGAGGCTGACTTGGAAGGCCTTCATGAAGGAGCTACTCAGCAGGGCCCTCTCCTGGCCTTGTGATTGGCCACCTGCAAGCTGTCTTTCTGTTTTCACTTCTGGGCATGGCCAGAGCCCTAGACTCCAGCCCCCAAACTACCTTCATGAGCTGTCGAAACCATAGCCTTTCTTGGGCTAGGTTTTATCCCATCTTACCCTAGATATATTCTTTAATTCACACACACATGCGCATCCTTTCCTTTCCGATGAACAAGATGAAGGCGAGGAAAGGAAGGTGATGGATCCCAGAGAACAGACAGATTCTTTTATCTCAAGTCCTTTGCTTCTATGGTTCACGGGACTTTGGTTTTGGAGTCTCAGCCCAATTTTAACGTTCAAGCTGCCTATTACTGGTGGAAAAAGGGGGGGAAGAAAGAGCCGCTTCCCTGTCTCTTTGCCTTAATCTGCCGTGCACGTGGACGTGTGTGTAGCTGACCCAAACCTCGCTGACATGTCAGCGTGCAGCCCGCAGGGCGAGGGGCGTTTGATTTATAAATGGAATGTATAATAGGCACGGTGCCTTCTGAGCCGAACGTTCATGGAAAAATCACATGCCGCTCACATGAGGGACCAAGATCTTTTTTTATTATTTTAATGAATTGAGTTTTTTCAGTGCACCAGGGAGATAAGAAGATACCTGCCAATAACCCTCTGATTGTGTCCTCGGCCAATGGGTGGGCTTCAATGCCGGTACTCCTCTTGTCAATTGAGTTTGTGTGTTAAGTCAAGGTTTAGCTTTGGATTTGAAGCTCTCCCTCAAACAAAGCCACAGACGCTCCGACGTTGGAAGCCATCGCATAATTCTCCTCTTTGTTTCTTTAAAGAGCACGGGGTTGGTTAAAAAAAAAAATCCATTTTGGGAAGACTGGGTCTGGAGATAATGATAGAGAAGATGAGAAAAGACAGCAGGTTGTAAGTTCTGGCCTAAGTTCGGAAACAGGCGGAAAAAAAAAAAAGGTTGAAAAGGTAATAAACTACAGCAAGGCCAACAGATCAACCAACATGAGAAAAACCAACAGGTAACAAGGGGCCTCTGGAGCTTCTGAAGAATAGGGATCAGTAGGAAGGCATTTTGAATGAGAAATAAAATGCTCCTTCCTGTCAGGGAGGAAGGGAGGTGTCTGGGGCTTGAGAAATGGAACAAAAATGCAATTAAAACCCAGAGATGAATAAAGATCAGGTGGGAGAGGATGTCACCCTGTGGCCTTTGGAACTGTGTTTCTGCTGCTTCCCCAAATTATTTTTTTTTCCTGGAACAAAGGAATAATGTTGTGGAAAAGTGGGTGCCAGCTACTTTAGGAAAACAAGACACAGCAAAGCGGATAACGGAGACAAAGACAATTGCCGTCCTAGGCGGTAACTGAAAGCAGCTGAGGCCTGACACAAAAGGCGAACATTTGGAGCCAGCAAGATGGCTGGGCCATGGGAAGGAAGGAGGGGAAGATGATTCACAATAGCACTTGAAAGACATTGGCTTGAATATTTATTAGCATTGCACACTGCTTGGCCTTGGGGGAACTGCCTTTGTTCGGTGAGCCATTTCCCAGTTTTGAGGCAATAAACAGGAAAAGAGCTTGAAAGATGGCCCTGGACACTTGGTACATCGTGTTGGAGAGGGAAGGTGAGATAAGACCTTGGCTCTCAGACAGACGGATGTGGATGGAGGGGCTGTCACTGAGGAGCCTCCTCCATCCCCACACTCTGCCTCTAGGGGGGAATGTATGATTAAAATGCTATGAGAGGGAGGATTCCTTGTCATGAGGCTAAACTTTCCATCACATCTGAGTTTGGGGTAATTTCACTGATATGTAATTCACCTGGAAAACAGAAAAGAATAAAGAAGAATGCAAAGCCAATGGCAAGATAACTGAACCTCATCAACCATAAGTCATTCACCTCTGAGAGGTCCCGACCTCTATATTTGTATCTATATCCTCTCATAAAACAAGAATCAGGGGCAATTTTAAGTAAGACTTATAGTCCTATTCATCTCAGGATTTTTCTTACAAGACACAGGGATCATTTGTAGAAGAGGATGATCATCATCTTTTAGGATGCAATTCTCAAAATGTCAGCAGTGTACCCCAAATTATAATATCCCTAATATTCCCTTACTGAGCACTACGGCTGTGTCAGCATGGAATTTTCCTTCTATGTTTTGGTCTTAACTGTAAAATGAATTTTTCCTAAGCCAGTCAAGGACCTACTCATCTAACTACTTGATCAGAGTTTATTCTGGCAACAACAAAGAAAATCGCTCGAAACTCTGGAGTTGCTGGTTAAGAATTTATTAGGAAAATTGTGCCCAAATTGGAAAACAAGAGCATCTACAGATAAGTGAAAAAAAAAATCTAAAAGTCGGTTGGCTCTCAACCCCGTGGAGCTGAGATATTGTGCCAAATGGCAGGAGAAAAGACAGAAGTGAGAAGCGAACTTGGATAAGAGACTCGTCTGAGGCATCAGTGAGCCCGAGCTGGCTCGCCAGTGTTTCTGCGCAGTTAGCGGAAAATGAATGCCTTTCCTAATCTTCCAGAGCTCTCTATCAGGGACTGAATGCACCCGCAGTAGCCACGGGAATGGAAAAGTGACTCAAGCATTGTCCAGCTCAATACCCAAAGCAGCATAGTTTCCACTGTGGAGCCCGGATCACTGGCAGACCAAAGGGTAGAAGAAATGGGGCAGTTGAGATGACGGTGCTGGACAAAAGCACTGACTTGTGGTTGGAAAGGACATCCCTGTTCAGAATCTCAAGACATACTGAGGTGGTTATTGTTGTATATCCTCTGCAGAGGCACAGCTGAACAGTTTTGGAGACATTGAAGCCTACAGTCCCTTCATTTGCCCTTCTCTCCATTGATGAGGAATTTTATTTACAAAGGTCAACTGGGATAAAGTCAACTTGGTTTCTGACTGGTTAGTTCAGCAGATATGCAGAGGTTATTTATCAGTCTTCCCAGATTGGGGATATGGATGCCTTAGGTTGCTCCATCATATGATAAAACTCTTACCACAATATCCTGAAAAGAAAAAGCAGTGCAAAGGTGTTTGCTTTACATAGAATTCCAGGGTTCAAATGCAAAGAAGCCATCATTACACATTATGTCTCCCTAACATTCATGGTTTGCAAATGCTTTAAAATATGCTAACTCATTTAATAACTAGAGGGTGATTGTTTGCTTTGATGTGGTAAGATGATTGAGGACAAAGCTCACATCTTGTTTATCTCCATCCTGTCATTGCCTCATATAGAGCAGGTCACGTGGTTGGCATGTTGTTAAATGCTTGTTGAGTGATGAAAACTTTTTGTTTTGTTTCAAAAGAGACTAAAGTGTCTCATTAACAATTCATTTAGCATCTCTGTTTCTCATTTAAGAAAATAAGATATTTGGACTTGATTTGTCCACTTTGGCTGGATGTCAGATCAACTCGGGGGCTTTTTAAATGAACTCATTCCAAAGTTCCTGCCCAGTCTGCACAATCAGAAGCTCTAGTTGCGGGTCCAGCCAGCAAAAGCAAGTTGGAGGACCAGTGAACCAGATGAGCTGTGCAGACCCTTCCATCTTTAAGGTTCTCCAAGATAAAAAGCTCCTTATTACTTCTAAGGGCTATTTATCATTAACTTTCTGACAGCTAAGTAAGGACATGGGAGTTTCCAAGTCTTTACCTATTAGAAGTGAAGAGAATGCATCTTTGAAATGATCATATAAGGCAAAAAAAATCATGCTTGGTTTGCAGTATCTTTTTATGCACTTTTCAGAGGAAGCTGTGACTATTGTAATCTCTTGCATTTGTATACTGTGTTGTCAGTGGCTTCACTTCATTATCTGGTGTGATTTTTCACAATAATTCCTTCCATCCCCATTGTGTTTGTCTTCTGAGACTCACAATGACAGGTCAGAGAGGAGAGAAGCGAAGGACTAAAAACATAGAGAGCAAAGAACTCTAAGAGGTAGAATATTTTACCCTCCTGGTCATTATGGGATTTTTGTATTGTTAGTTATCTAGTTTACTGCAATTTGGAAATTTGTAATTGTCCATCTTACCTGAATAAGCCACATTGACCCAGCTGCTTTCTTGCCACGGTTGATAATTAAAGAGTGACTTCTGCCCTCCTACAATAGGCAAATTTGGAGTCGCACTATCTTGTTTTCACCATGTGGACACTGCAGGGCTCTCTCTGGGCAGTTTGACAGCTAGAGGGCAAGATTTCAGACAGGACCTGATAGAATCACATGGGATGGAAGTAACTGTTAGTGAGAATTTAAAAAAATATACAATCTAAGATGACAATACCAGTGTTTCATTTCTTCTTAATGAACATGGTGTGGACTATTTTGGATTTAAGACCACATTAAATTAAAAGTAAAGACTTAGAAAGAAGCTGCAGCCAAGAAGACAAGAAAACCTAGTTTTTATGTCACTGATTACAAAGTCAAGTGAAGATGTTTCTGAAGGAAAGATGAAGATTGAAGGGATATTCCAAGAGACAATTAATTAGACCTTGTATTGGACAATTAAGGTGTGTGTGTATGTGTGTGTGTGTGTGTTTGGAGAGTAGGTAGAGAGCTGAGGAGGGGGTTGATCTGTATTTCTCAAAGCTCACATAGCTTTGCAGAAGAAGGAAAGAGCTAGAGAATTCCTTTGGCTGGAAAATCCCTACGCAGCCCGAAGGCAACTGAAATAAGCTTGTTTCTCTTGATCCTTAGGAGATAGGTCTTTACTGAGATATAGTGTTCTGAATGCCACAGGCTGTGGGAGGGTGGACATGAGCCTCTAGGAGGTGTGGAGGGGAGCAGTATCTGTCCTAGAGGTGGAGGAGGCAGCTGTGATGGATGAGAGCAACGAAAGAACTCATGAAGAACACACTTGGAGAAGAAACCCAGAGTCATGAAACCACCGTTGCGTTGTAAAAGCACATGCTCAGTTACAACCACATGAAAATATCTGTCTGTATCAGCAAAATGAGGGGATTTTAGAATGGTATAAAAATTTCAAAGTTACTGTGTGTGTGTGCACGCAAAGTTGTTAAAAAGTTAAGTTCTTTTAGAAAAGAACATTAACAACCAATGTATCAGAGAATTAATTCATTCAACAAATACTGATTGAGAACATCTTCCGTGCTGGGGACTTTCCCAGCCTTTGGGCAGACAGCAGTGCCCAAGCTCCCTGTTCCGTGTCTTCTAGGCAGACACGCCAGCTTTTCCCAGGTGGGTCCTCAGCGCTGAGCACAGAGAACCTGGAGACACAGGCTGTCATCACGGAGCTGAAACCCACAGACATGTCCGCAGCTGACTTCCTACGTTCTTCCTCCAAGTGAGGTCTGGATGAAGAAAGGGAAACCAACACGTTGCTTTTATTGATATATATGTATTTTTCAGGCCGTCCTTGGAAAAAGTCATCCTTTCTAATGTAAATTAGCCTGTTTACCTTCAGGAAAGAGAAATCCTTCCTCTTTGACATCACTTTGAGTTACTAATATGGTTCTGTTCCCCGGGCAATAATGCTTTCCTTTCCCTCATCACTTTAAGATGTATATTTCTCCTCCCATAACACCAGGGGTAGGCCCAGGACAGTCCAACTGTGAAGTCACATGGAACCCAAGTTGAAGGGATTCTGAATAGTTTCTTTTCTGCGCTAATCTCTCTCTCTCTACATGCACACAGACACACAGACACACACAGACACACAGACACACACATTTTCCTTGAGACTGACATGAGGCTTTACTTAGTGTCTATGGTAAAGATGCTGATTTCCTAAGGTTAAGTTTTACAGATCTGGAAAATCTAAAATGTGGCAAACATTAAGACATAATTAAGAAGGATGCTGGGGCAATGTCTGCAATATTTCTTCAAGTGTTTAGACCATCGGCATCAAAATCACCTGGATATGTTGATTAAAGTACAAATTCCTAGCCCCACTCCAGACCTGAGAAATCAATAGCTAGGGTTGTGGGTTGAGAGGCAGACAGGGAGCTCTAGGCAATCTTGAGTTTCAAGAAGCAGCCTGGGAAATTCTGGTGCACCCTTTATGATCCAGCGCTTTAGGGCTCCGTTGCTCAACGGCACGTGGGATCTTCCTGGATCAGGGATCGCACCCATATCTTCTGCATTGGCAGGCAGACTCTTCACCACTGAGCCATCAGGGAAGCCCTTCTTGTACAATTTTAGGTCCAGTTTCTATAACATTATTCTAAAGTCTCTAGAAGACAGTGTTAGAGGTCAAAACTAAGATCTCTGGAGGTGTGGTGTTATAATTACCCCACAGAATTCTCATTTTGCACGCGCCAATCAGCACTGATGTTGAGACATTGGAAGAAGACCTGCAAACTTCCCTTTTGCCCCCGTCTGTCCACTTGGTTCCCAGGTTCCCCTGTGTACCTTTCCTCTGCTCTGCTCATCGCCCCTGCCCCCTGCCATTGTCTTCCGTTAGAATTCTCTTGTTCAAAGCATCACCATTCTGACTTGCAGATTCTTTTCTGCATCTTTCTGTGTTTTCTCACTTCCTCTCATCTTTCTGGCTTTAACCAGTTCTCAAAGGAGGGTCTTTTGAGGTTATTTCTAAAAACCATGGTGAAGAGGCCTGCCTATAGAGTTGTCTCCTTTTCCATGATCTTTTGCCCCGACAGCCTCCATGAATAGAGGAACATAAATGAACAAAACAGATCCAAATGTCACTGTGGAATAGTCCAGCCCGTGAGTTCCCAGATCTCTATACTTGACTGATGATAATGTTGATGGTAAATGTTTATTATCACATCATGTCTGCCTAAGGCCACCAGAGCCTCCCTCTGAATGTCACAGATTGGGTTTAATCTTTGGCACTGGTATTTACTATCCAGAATGGCAGCAATAATTCAGTGTTGGTTATTCCTCTCTCAACTTGCAGAACATTAGTATCCCATGAGAGACAGGAGGGAGGAAGTGATACAATAAATACAAGACAGCTTGATAGAAAGCTGGAATGGAAATGTCCCAAGAACATTTATGAATGAATGCGCCTAAATGCAATCTCTGTAAATAACAATGGTCTGGGGAAAAAAAACAACAACAACAAAGGAAAGATTTACACCACTGAGATTCATGGGATTAATAACTGAATAAATTAGCCTATTAATATTGTAACATCATAAAAGAGAAAGTATTCAATGAATATTTGATGACTGACTTAGTAAAAAGTTTGTTTTTGTTTCCCTCATTAAAATGTGTGAATAAACAAAGCCAAAAATATATTGCTCTCCATGCGAGAAAGCTATGATGACTAAAAATTAATCTGTTTCAGATATTTCCACAAGTTATCAGCTACTCTTTAAGGATTCAAGGGATTGTTGACATTAACCGGGATTTCCAGGAAATCAAGATTTGATTCAAATTGAGAGATGTAAGATTTTATGAACCCAAAGATTTAAAAGGCATTAAAATAAATGTTGACTAATCCCTGAGGGAAATCAGTCTAGGATTAGATTATGTTCCTATGATAAATTAGAAATTTTCAAGAAA